>CATKHJ011049554.1:0-23203 GCA_949750685.1 Vernicia montana
TGTTAATATCAAAGTATATTTGTAAATTTAATTTAATAAAAGTGTATATCTAATTTGATTATAATTTAAATTATAGTCTCCTTTCAATATTTCTTTTTTAAATAAAATATTAATATGAAAATGATATATATAATAAATTTCAAAATTTAAATTATAATTCAAATTTTAAATTATAATAAATAAATTTTAAAATTAAGAGCGTTAGTAATTAAATTAACATATTATTTGATAATTATGGAGAATAACTTATATGATTTTATAAACAAAATAATCTTTTTTAATTCTATTTTGAATTAATTATATATTTTTAATATTAAATTGCAAAATATTAAAATATTGATCGAATAAAATTGAAAAAATAAATTATCAAAATTAATAATCTTTTTTAATTATAATTTTTTTTTTAATTTTTTTCTGTTTTAAAAAATTAAGAGAAAAAAAATTGAAAAAACCAAACCGATTTTTTTGATTTAAATCGATTCAGTTTTACTTGTAATTCAGTCAGTTCGGTTTTTAATATTAAAAATTTCGATTTATTCAATTTGACTGATTCAATTCGATTTAAAAATCGAACTGACCGATGTTGACCCCTACATATTACGAAGGATATTAACTCAACTAAATTTCCAAAGAATGATAGATTTTGGCATTTACTATATGTGTTATTACATGTTTTCAACTAGGCTAATCAAACCATTATTGTTTGGTTCTATCTCTTAGAAATTAATTGTATCACCTTGTTTTATTGGTAGCTTTTGATTGAATAGGTCATCAAGGCTTAGAGCAATTGTCATTAGTTGAACTTGATTATATAATTAAAATAATCCATTTTCTTCCATTCTTGGGTTAGGTTGGAATTAACTAATATTATTCTTGATATTAAACCATTATTATTAAAAAAATACTTGGAATATGACAGCCAAACTGTTGAAGGTTGTTGGACAAACCCTAGAATAAACTTTAGCTAACCTCATATATGCTTCCATTGTTAGTCAATTGAACAAGTCTTATTAGTTCTGCTCAGGAATAAAGACATCATTTTCCATCTAATTACAGAACTACCTATCTGACTAATGTAAAATTGTCACAAATTCAGTACAGTAGTTAATCTATTGCTTGTCATATTGCCAAGTTCCTTAGCAAATTCCCTGAAATTTTTCACAATATTTATGAGTGTCATATGTGTAAATACCGAAAATTTGAGTGTTATTGTCGTTTCCCATTAACTACTGCTATATAGAGAGTGAAGAGAAAATTAGAAGTAAAATTAGCAAAGCAAAAACAATCAACAATGGCCAAATATTATTCATCATCCTCCATCTTTCTTTTGCTCTCATTAGCTCTGATCATCTCCTCATCATCATCCACCATTGAAGCATTCGGAGACCACAAACTTAGCTGGATTCCGAAGACAGGGCAGTGTCAAGGCTCTGTAGCAGAGTGCATGGCAGAAGATGAATTATACTTGGATTCTGAGATCAGCCGGCGGATACTGGCGACCACACAGTATATAAGCTACGGAGCACTACGGAGCGATACAGTGCCATGTTCTCGAAGAGGTGCATCCTATTATAACTGCCAGCAAGGTGCAGAGGCCAACCCCTATTCCCGTGGTTGCAGTGTCATTACTCGCTGCCGTAGTTGAGAGGTTCTTACTTCTTATCATTGTATGTAATAAAGATATTTTAGCAAGTTATTTGTAACTAACTTGTGAGAGGAATTTGCTTGTTATTCTCTGATCTTAATTATTGTTTTTTTTTTTTTTTTTTTTTTTTGTTGATATTATTACTTTTCTAATGATTTTTCTTCTCTACTACTTCCATCTTTTACTTTTAGTTTGCTAAATTTTTTATTCTACGAGTTGCTTACGATTGCTTCAAACAGAAATAAGTGAAACAGCTAGCTACAAGGAAAAGACCATACTATGATATTGGTATACATAGTAAGAAAAGAAGAAACACCAGCTGCTTTTATATATATATATATTTAGTGAGAAGGAGATTTGAATCTGAGTCTGTTGGCAATAATATGAGACGTGATTTCCATCTCAACTTTGGAATGGAGAAAAAATCCATAATTAGGTTCATTTGTTTTTCACCAACTATACTGGCAAATTAATAATTTTGCTTGTGACAGTGTAAACAGTCTTTTTTAGGGGAAATTTTCTATAAAATCTTAAACGTTTTACATCTCCAAAGCTACACCTATGTTTTTTTTTTTTTTTTTTTTGGAAAAAAATGCAATTCATTCTTAAAAAGCAAGATTGGAAACATTCTAAATGATAAAAAGCATAATATTCATCCAGCAATAGCATTGCCTTGCCTCCTTTCAAAAGAAACAGAGAAGAAATTAAGGAGAAAAGCTACATCCATCTTGAACCCAATGGAACTAGCAAAATATAATTTGTTACATGATGGTTCAAGCATTGCCAAATCAAGGGAAAAACTTTAGACCCTTCTCAACTTCACTCCCTTCTCAAGAAATTTTGAAGCTCATGCCTGTCAATAAGGACTAATCTAAACCAAGCAGTTGTTCAGACTCAGAATAAAAGCAATGGACCTAAAATTATAGCATCCATGGTTATGAATCTCTGAATTTCACCCCCACAATGCTACAGCTGGCAAAATAAAGGGAATTCCTCCAACAGTATCAAAATGCAAGTCATTAATATCTTTTCTATTGGGAAGTTACAAATAGACATTATGAAAATATATCAAGCAGCAAAACATCATAATCACTATAGGGGACACAATCTCAGTGGAAGAGGGAACAAAAGCGACCAATTACCACAATTCATCTCAAATTTGTAAGTTTCCTACAACAGCAGCAGCGGCAGCTACTTCCCATACAGATTCTGGAAGAAACATTAATTTTGATGTCCCAGCAGTAGAAGCAAAACATCCTAATCACTCAATAGTAAACATAAATTTTGACATCTCAAACCATAATTATAGAAAACAAAAGTTGGTATGAAATTAAACTTGTCTGCCACAGATCAAATAAACTCCAACTGATTCTAAGCTGAATCTTCCTCTTGCTTCTCTTCACCTGGCTTTTGCTTAGATGGGGCCAAAGGAGATGGAGAGCCCTCCACTCCCATCTCTGCTCTCAAGTCATTTATGCTCTGCTCCAAGTCATTTATGCGACTTCCCATCTCATCAAGTGCATTAAAGTTAAGAAAACAAGGAATCTTACACATTTTAAATCAATCATACAGCTAAACAAAGCAAATATATTTTACTAAATATTTACAAGATTGCTAAATAAATAACAGGTCCAGACCTTATTATAGACCCAAAAAATCTAAAACCTGGCATCCAAAAGACTTTCCCATCAAAATATTTGTTCTGAGAATGTTAACTTAACACCATGTTATGTCTCAAATGAAGGCTGACATCAACTAATCAATTAAAAAAATTTCAACAAGGTTTCCTGTTAATTATTTCCAAGATGATATCCAGCCAAAAATAGTAAAAAGCTCAGGCAAGAATACTAGACAATTTCCCCTTATCCTGGATAAGAAATCAAACAACTTAAATTGCACAACAATCTAACCAATGTTATCACAAATGGAAAGGATATTCTTTGTAACGATGGAGTCAGACATTGTTTGGAACCTGGATTGCTGCAAACAAACTTTTAGTCAGCAATAGAAGCAGAAAGAAAGAATAAGTGGTCCAAGTGATAACTCACCATCTGCTGAAGAAGATTTTGCACCTGAAAAATTGATGCAAAAATGTCACAACAGCTTTTATAAGAAAAACACAAACATACTCAACAGGAAAATAATGTAATAAAAGTTGACATCAAACTATTTAAGGCATAAAAGGACTAAAGATATTAAATATGATGAAACCATTCGAGACAAGCAGGTTTTAAGTTTGGACTACGATTTAACTTCATTGATCATTTAGACTTAAAATCAAATATTAAACTTGTGGTTTCCGGTCAGCAAGGCATACACAATCCTCGGACTTTGACAGGAGGATTAAGTCCTAATAGGAATCACTCAGGATTGAAAATGTAAAGAAACTCACAAAAGCAGTCATATCAGCAGTGCTTTGCTTAGGATCTTCAGAATCATGTCCATCCTACAAAAGCAAAAATAAATAAAAAAAAAAACAGTTAAATTACATAAACAGAGAAAAAATTACACATAATTATATATGTCAACAAGAAAATACCAAAAAGGTAATAATTGTATTGCAAATCTTGGTAGAATTTCTAATAATTGACAGCCAAATTGTCCATTAGCAGCAAAAACAAAGACAATAAAAACCTGCAAAAACTATAACTTAACGATTCAATCAAAACGCTAGCACACATACACAAATATATCAGAAGATTAACATATAATTTTAAGCCTCAAAAACAAGTATCAGAATATCAGAATGTGCATTTTTTAATTAAATTGCTGCTCGAATAATTGAAACCCTAGCGGATTTAAAATATGTAAAATCAAACAATATACTCAAAACAGACCACAAAAAGATTATAACAAAGTTTGATTATAAATTTTGAAAGTGGAATTAGCAGAAGAGATGTTCACCATTGTTTGTTAGCTGATCTCCGATTTCCTCTGCTTTACTCGGCCGGTACTGTGCAGTTCCTACAATTCGGAGCGTTTGGTGCAGAAGTGTGAAATGAAAGGATCGCGCATAAATAAGCTTTGTGGGTAAAGCTTTTTCTTCCACAGTTATGTCCCGAATTTACCGATATGCCATTATTCGATTTGAACTTCAAAATTCAAATTGTTTCTTTTTGCCTCACACTTTTCTTTTCCTTTTTTTTTTTTTTTTTTTTTTTTTTTTTTTGGCATTTTCACTCATTATTTTAGGAGTGTTTAGTTTTCGGAATCACAAAAAAAAAATAATTGGAAATATTTATATTAAGATATTCGATTTATCTAAAAAAAGTTACATATTCAGGAAAACTCCTAAATATTAGAATACATAAATTTCATCCTTATTTTACATTAATAGTAACACTTTTATGTAGATTTTAATCATATTTTTTTATTTAATTTATATTTTTTAAAATATTTTAATATATATAAATTATTTTTTTATTAAATTTATATATTACTTTTTAATAATTTTGAATATTAATATAAAAAAATATATGAATAATTTTGTTACATATAGACTAATTAAAAAAATATAAATATATATGATAAATATTAATCTATATAAATTTAATAAGACCTATGAAAATACAATGGTGTGAAAAAGAAATCAATAACATGTAATTTAAAGGTTAATAAAATGCATATTTGAAGTTTAATAAATATAAAATTTTAACGTTAATTAATTTTTATTTACAATATTAAAAAAAATCACAAACAATATTAAGAGGTTGAGAGCTCATTTTTATATTAATCACTTAATATATTTGTATTTAATCAATGTGAGACTTTTTCTCATATTATATTCTTAACAGTTACTTTCTATATTAATCACTTAATATATTTGTATTTAATCTCATATTATATTCTTAATAGTCCCTCTCAAGTAGCAACTGGACCAAGATATTTTTTTGATGAAATCCAGTTAAAAATTGTAAATTTATGATATCGATTAGGCTAAGAGAAAATTTAAAGCCCGATACTTTTTCCTATATTATATTCTTAACAACCCTTAAAGTCTCAAATGAATCAAGACAATTTTTTATAAAGTCCAATTGATACTTACAAATTTATGATATGGATTCAGTCAATAATATCAGGTAAAAGAATTGAAAGTCCGAAGATAACTCATACCGGACGAAACAAATTTAAAACTCGAGAATAAACCCATATTAGGAGATGATGCAAGAATCGATTAAACTCTAATATCATATTAAATTTTTAATATAGATTTGAAAGAACAACTTTAAAAGTTAATTATTAATATATTTGTATTTTATTATTGTGAGAGTTTTTTCTATATTATATTCTTAACAAAATCTATACGTGCATATTGATAAATGGGGAGTTTTGTCATTTAGGTGTGTTAGATTCAAACCTCGAGCACCCCTTTGAAATTTGAAAAAATGTCAATACTTTATATTCTCTTTGTCTCATTTTGTTTGAAATATTTTTTTTTTTTTAAGATGTCCTAACAAATATATCCCATTTTTATTTTTAATATTTTTTCTTATCATTTATATTTATTTTGTCCTAAGATATTAATTCAATTTTTCCTATAAAGTTTATAGGAAATTGTATTTAATAAAGGGTATGAAAGAAAAAATAGCATACTATTTAATGCACACTTAAATTTTGTGAAAAAAAATATATTCCAGACAAAATGAAGCGGAGAGTAAAAAGAATTGGAGCGCCATCTTATATTCAAAAATTCAAATGAAATTATAGAAGCAAGCAAGTAAATTCTCACATAATACTTATTTTTCAATAAAAATAATACAAAAATTTTTAACATATATGAAGATTTTTAAAAAAATGCCAAAACAACTTTCAAGTCGTGGACTTCTTAGTTATAATCCTATTCAACAACTAACATTTATATGATATATTGATTGATAATAATGATTCATTCAACAAAAAACAATACTAAATTATTGATCCGATAACAAATAAAATAAATACATGTTCTAATTTTTCTTTTCTTTAGAAGAATACATACATTAATTATTAATTATAAGTTTTATATAGAAATTATAAAATTCCCCAATCCTACCTTTTTTTTTTTTTTTTGAAATTAAATGAAAATTCATTAATTATCAGAACTCATTACATCAAATATAAAAGGAGGTGGGTATATATTTCACTCCCATTGATCAAACATAGAACAAGAAGCTCTAGCAAGGCAATGAGCAATCCTGTTCGCAAATCGTTTAACAAATAGAAAGGAACCAACATCAATATCCTTTTGAAGGATTTTACAGTCATTAACTATCATATGGAAGTATGAATCATCCTCATTTGCACTTTGAAAAGCATTTACTAAGACTTGGGAATCTGATTCAACTAGAATTCTTTGATAGTTTTTTTTCTTCAAGCAACTTAGTACTTCACAGCAACTTAACCCTTCTATCATAGTTGCTTTTAGAGGACCTCTTATCAAACCATTCTTTGCTGCTATGAATGAGCCTTTATCATCTATGATCACACATCCATAGCCTATATAACCTTGTTGTTCAAAAATGGCTGCATCAAAGTTACATTTGAGAAAACCAGTAGGTGGGGGATGCCATTTCAGCTTATCTGTATTGTTATCATGTTTGTGCAACATAATGGATCGTACCTGAGCTTGCTGCCATTGGGAGAGGAAAGCAGTGGCATTGCTATACAGGGTCGGTGCTGGGCTATTCTTATTTTCCCAAACTTGTTTGTTCCTGTTACTCCAAAGTATCCAGCATAATGAGGCAATCACATTGATGTCAAATGTGTTCTTGTTGTCATTGACATACTGCTAGAATTCCTGAAAAGAACAAACAATACTGTTGATGTCTCCTAGCGTAGAGATACTCCACAGTTGTCTTGCCACTGAACATGTAACAAATACATGGAATGTGTTTTCCTCTTTCAAAGAGCAAGTCGGACAAATTGCTGGAACATCTACCATTTTGTTCCTCAATGCTGTCAAAGTTGGAAGGACATTAGAAAGAGCTCGCCACAATAAATTTTTCATTTTTCCTGGTACAAATAGAGACCATATTTGCTTCCAATTCTGCATAATTGGGACTTGAGTTGAGGAAAGCTGATTCCCAATCTAATTTTTATAACCACTTTTCACTGAATATGTCCATTTCTTGTCCAAACACCACATCCAACGATCAGGCTGCTCTCTATGGCTAAGTAGAATCTGTAATATCAGCTGCTTATCCCTGTTTGTGAATAAATCATTGATCACATCCTCATCCCAGCTGTATCCTTGTGTTGATTTGAGGTTCATAACCTTAGCATTTTGGAGTCCAGTAGCTGGAACAGATTCAACCCATGGATTTTGGATATTTGGGAGCCATGGGTCACGCCATATATTCACCGAATCTCCAAACCCAATTAAAAGTCTTGCACCTGTTTTAATAAGATGTTGCCCAGCCATAATACTCCTCCATATATAGCTGGGGTTTGCAGACATCTTGGCATCCAGAAAAGTAGTAGAGGGATAATACCTTGATTTATAAATCTTTGCAGCTAAAGAGTTGGGATAATTAAGAAGCCTTCATCCTTGTTTTGCCAAAAGTGCTACATTAAATTGATGGAGTTTTCGAAATCCCAAACCGCCTCCTGCCTTTGGGACATATAATTTATCCCATGATTTCCATCTAATCCCAATTCCTTCCCTGCCATTTGACCCCCACCAGTACTAGTTCATAAGGCGTTCCAGTTCTTTACAAAGCATCATCAGTAGAGCAAACACACTCATAACATATGAGGGCACTGCTTGAATGACTATTTTAAGAAGGATCTCCTTCCCTACCCGAGATAAATGTTTGGACTTCCACCCTTGAATTATTCGCTATGCCTTTTCTTTGACAAAGTTCAGCACCTCTGTCTTGCTTCTGCCAATTAGGGAAGGTAGACCGAGATACTTGCCTGGCTCTGTTGATATAGGAACCCTTAGGAACGAGCTGATTTCTAGTTGTACCTCCCTCTTACAATTTGAGCTAAAACAGATAAAGGACTTATTATATTTGATCACTTGACCTAAGGCTTGCGCATATCGATCCAAGCAATCTTTGACTTGCTGGCTCTCTGATAAATTTGCTTTGAAAAATAAATAACTATCATCGGCGAACAATAAGTGAGATACAGATGGAGCCGTTCTAGCCACTTTGCATCCATGTATGAGGCCTTTGTTCTCTAAATCAGTAACTGAAGCAGATAAGCCTTCCGCGCAAATTAGGAACAAGTATGGTGATATGGGATCACCCTGCCTCAATCCTCTGTGTGGTATTATCGGTCTGAGACTATGGCCATCATGAACCACTTGGTAAATAACAGAAGTAACACACTGCATGACTAGCTTGACCCACTTGTCTTGGACCCCAATTTCAGCATCATCAATCTCAAAAATTCCCACTCTATTATGTCATATGCCTTGGACATGTCCATTTTCACCGCTGCAAAACCCATCTTTCCTTGGCGTTTCCTTTTAAGAAAATGATTCACTTCATGGGCTATCATCACATTATCTGAAATAAGCCTTCCTGGGATGAAAGCACTCTGTGTTTCAAAGATAATGGATGGCAAAACCTTTCGTAGTCTATTAGCAATACACTTGGATACAATCTTGTAAATCACATTACATAATGCAATTGGACGAAGGTTTGCTACTGTTTTTGGACTGGATTTCTTGGGGATAAGAACAATAGAGGTATCGTTTAGTCCAAGAGAAAACTCACCACTATTTAGGTACTGTAAGCATACTTTTGTTACGTCTTCCCCAACATCCCAGAACTTTTGGTAGAAGCATGGGTTCAGTCCATCCGGACCCGGTGCTTTATCTAGGTTCATTGCAAATAATGCCTCTTTCACCTCTTTTGCAGTAAACGGCCTCGCCAACTCATCATTTTGTTCTGCTGTTACTTTACATTTGATGACACTCAGAATGCCTTCAGCTTCACAACCTATGGAGGTATATAAAGATGAAAAGTAATTGACAATAAATTCTTGAATCCCAGAAGTCCAACCACACCATTCCCCATTTGCTTTCTTCAATTGAACTATCTTGTTTTTCCTTTTACGTGAAGAGGCTACTTGGTGAAAGTACTTCAAATTAGAATCCCCAACTGTCAACCAATGTTGCTTTGCCCTTTGCTTCCAATAATCTTCTTGTTGAGCAAGTAGTGTGCTTAATCTAATCCGTTCTTCACAAAGCTCAATTAGTGAAATTGGATATGTAAGTGTTTTCAGTCGCGCTATTCTGTTTTTGCAAGTAGAGATCTTTTCTCTGAACTGTCTTCTTAACTTCTCCCCCCACACATTTGACGTTTCCCCACAATTCCTAATTCTCTCCTGTATATCACTGGTTACCATATCCCAACCATTAATTACCATCGCTTTACAGTCCTCTTCACGAACCCAAGAGTTTTCAAAACGAAATCGGTGTTGGAAAACCCGTTTCTCGTGATTCAGAGAAAGAAATATTGTTGTGTGATCCGAGCATAGAGCTTCTTCATTCAGAACAGTCGCGTATTCAAAGGCATCTAACCAATCCTACCTTATTATTTAAAGAAGAAAAGAAAAATCTAAATCCTAATAAAACCAATGTACAATCCAGATATTTATTACAAAAAATTTCGAGTACAAACTTATAAATTTAATAACTTAATATGGATAGAAATAAATTCAAACAATTCCCATACAAGGGCGGATTCGAACCCCTCACCCTTAGCCATCTAGGCTAGGGATCATTGATTATTGGTTAATATTATTATATCTCAATAGAATCCTTACCTTCTCCCCACACCTTAAAAAATTTCAAATGTGTTAAAGAGTAATGAAAACTTTCAATAATAATGTGTGAAATTCACCAATAATATCAGAAAACCATCATTGATTCATCAGTAATAAATCAACATTTATGATCATATAGTATTCTCAACAATAAAAACATTTATCATCATATAGACGACCCTCAAATAACAAAATGGAGAAGAAGCTATAACATATAAATCTTTCAAAATACATTGTTAATTCTATTTCAATTCTCTGATTTACAACTAGTAAATTAGCAAATGGTAGATGAAATACAAAAACGTAATAGTAGGTGAAGTACTCTACAAGTAGTCACAAAGACAGTATAATAAGCAAATATTTCATGTATGTAATGATAGCTCTACAACAATACAGGAAACCCAAAAGATTCTGATTTATTAGCCAAATAATTTTTGTATCTAAAGAGAAAAGGTTAATAAATAAAAAGAGAATAAAAGAAGAAGCAATCAATAACTACACACCAGTTTCCAACTTTTCTTTGTGTGTGTTTTGCATTCATTAATAAGTATTTTGTGTATTAATTCAGAATTGAAGTTAATCTCTGCAAAGAGTAACAAATTTTGCCAAAAAGTTTTTCTTAAAAAAAAGAGCCCTTTATCTATCCTTCTCTCTAGTCGACAATCTATCCTCCGCATAAGGATATTTAGATGGAGCAGACCATAGACCCCAGAGGATAACTAAATGGAGACATAGAAGCTGTGCAGATGAATATATGTTGGAAGGATAAACATTCCAGCAAAACTCCACTCCTACAAACAGAATCAAACTGCGTACCAAAGCACCAGAATAATAAATTTCAATCATAGTTACAAAAGAAAACTGTATATAATGATTACTAATTTATTATACTATAACAAAATGTAAAAGCTACCGTAGCCATGTAGGGAAAGGTGTTCTCCACAAAAGATATGGCAAGCTATAGAAGTACCTGCAATACCAGATTTACAATGAGATTATGAAGAAGTCAACCAATGAACTTTAGCTCAATGGTACTAGAGTCATGTTACGAGTATGTAAAAAGAGAAAGTTAAAATTGCAAGTATAATTTTGGAATCATGACTCTATGATACACAGGTACATGCATCATCTTTTCAAAGTTTTTTTTATCATTGCATATTCAACACAAGTAATAATTTAAAGTGATATACACTCATTAAAGAAAAAAGCCCAATGGTGCCTATATTTGTCAGGATATGATCAATGTCAGCCTACTGCATCGATGATAGATAAGGAATGAAAATTTTGATGAAAGGAGAATCAGAACAATGACAAAGATGATTACAAAACTGACATTGATTAGAACCAGATTTTCATAATAGAGAAAGCTTCTACTCCCTTATCATTAATTTTCTACTTAGTTATCAGAGGAACACATCCAACAGGTTCAGTGTAAAATGGTAATTCAGGGGGTCTAACCTAAGCTTCATTGAAGTTTTCTTGCCACATCCAACTGAAGTATGTTAAGGTATAGGCACATCAATCTTGCCCCCAACCTTGTTGATTAGGAACTATATAAGCAGTTTTTTCAGTTTTAATTAGCCATAGGATCCACAGATGGATGGAATACAGGGAAGGACAAACTGACATAAAAACAGATGGACACAGATGGATGGAGCGAAGGGCCTCCGAAAGCACAAACAAGGCAAAAAGACAGACAAGTCTGAAGGAAAAGACACAAATAAGCAAAACCAAGAGTTGTGAGCAGAACTTACCACGAGTAGAACTGATAATGCAGAGATCGGGCACATATAATTCCAATGAAGTTCCCAGAAAACATTGCTGTCACAATATCTGAATCAATCAGACCAAGATTCAGTATACATGTAGATAAAGAAGAGAAAAAGGAGACGGTGGCACAATAAATAAAACAAGTAATACAATGGAAATGATTTATAGCCACCCCCAAAATTATAAACCAGGATAATCATAACTCACGTTCTTCCTTGAGAATCTTAAGGGATGAACTAGAACTCATGAGAGAAGATGACCGCTTAATAGATTCAATTTTAGAACATAAAAAATTAAGAAGTCCTCCTTCATGCCTGCAAGTGGCCAAAAATAATAAATAAACAACTTCAAGCAAAGCCATAGACTTATTGACATGAATGTTGTTGAAGAAAAGTTGATAGAGTATAAATATAACTGCAACAACCAGAGAAAACCCAACCCCAATCTAGTCCACAGTTTACAAACATAGCAATGATAAGAAAGTCTAGATAGCGGCTGACACTGCAGACAGCAAGTCTCAGCAACTCTCTGAAAGCTGCAGACTGCCCGTACATGTATTTTCTAAAGGATCCACACAAAACAGAAATAGCAACCCCGTGCAAATGGAAGCGTGATAGATACATGATGAGATGACAATAAATTTCACAAATAGTTGTATAATCAAAAGGATGGACTTGCTATCAATGATATATAAATATAGGTCTTAGATAAAGCAAACAAAAAATCCCACTGACAATGGTCCAAATACCACAACCTTCGGTCAGAAGAGATCTGCATCCAGTTACTAGACAAGAACCTAGAATAGGAATTGATACTACTTGATAGTGATAGCACAGTGTAACCCATTCATAGTCACATGGGAAGTATTTCTAAGCAAAACAAAGTGCAGAAATTAGCACCATACTTTATCATCTTTGCAGCTTCTCATATAATACTTCATCGGCATTGGAAATGCAGTAAATCCTTAAATTCATCACCTGTTTGCCACTATGAATTTCAAGTCATAACTATAAAAGAATGAGTCACTTACTTGCACCATTTGTAATGGGCAAAAGCTGCAAGCAATCCAAGGTGAGCAAGTAGCAATGAGAGTGCAAATTGCTTTGATACAAAAACTGGTTCAGGAACAAACTTGAAGTTAACAGACCTGATGGAAAAACAATGAAGAAGTATCAATTATAGAAGGATATTGTACATAAGCCATAACAGCAAAGAACA
Source organism: Vernicia montana (assembly GCA_949750685.1). Classification (NCBI taxonomy): domain Eukaryota; kingdom Viridiplantae; phylum Streptophyta; class Magnoliopsida; order Malpighiales; family Euphorbiaceae; genus Vernicia; species Vernicia montana. The sequence goes on from CATKHJ011049554.1 coordinate 13,391, forward strand.
TTAAAGCATCACTGCATGTTCAAACAGACACTCTAACTGTAAATATTGGGCTACAATACATTCCGGCAACAAAATGAATGAGTTGACAAAACATAGATTAATCAAATCAATTATAGACCTTCATAACTTGAAGGGGGCTCCAGAGTATCACCTGGAATGCTAGGCACAACTATTAAATGCCCCAAAGCTTCAGCAGAGCATTAGATCAATGTCCGGTACTATTATAATGCTACAGCTCCTTGATTGATTATTAGCTGTGACAGGGGAGGTTCTAATCCCTGAGTTTTCTAGACTATATCCATAAAGCAGGATGATAAAATCCTGCTCCACACCTTTCCTTTTCCCCCCAAATTTGTGATAATACGACAATAATTTGTGCAAACAAACCAAGTTTTTGACTGTTTAAAAAGAACACAGAAAATATCCATTTTCACATTACTACCTTGAGATCCAAATTTAACTTCTCTAAAGGAAGATACCAAATCTTGGAAGTAAATGAAATAAATTGAAAGAGAAACTTGCTGGGTAGAAAGACAAAATTAGAGCTTCACCCAGCTAGGGAACTTCCTGTAAATCCACAGATTCTCCCATGTTCTCTTGGCTGAATAACATTTAATTGATTTCCCTTTCAGTAACTAATTCAAGAAGACAATAGCCTTGACCACATATCTAAAATTAACTTTGAGGAAAGGTTACCTCTATTGCTCAAATGTGTAAAGTGAACAGGTCAAAATGAAGCAAGTACATACGCTCAATCTCAATATTATTTCAAAAAAATGTTATAGTATTTACCATTTATTCAAACAAAAATTTCTTTGTTTCCTTTTATCTAAATGATTAAATTAACTTATTAACTTATGTGAAGAAAAGTTATCTAACAATTTTTGCAACATAAAATCAAATATGAAGTACCAAAAGTGGATGAAGACACGCCCAAGGTTGAATGCTCTTGATATATATGCAACCGGATCGGAGATTAAAAAGGGCAGCCCCAATAGAATCTGCAGAATGTTCATCAAGCATGTGGAGATGAATGAACTATTGCTAAGACAATGCGCTCTTCACAACAACAATTGAAGTACTACTCCAACTCACCTAACAACATCGGAAAAGAAATTAAAAGATATGACTCCCTTGCTTCTGACACTAAAAACACTCCATTAAGTATTTTTTGTGGAAAAATCACAATTTTGCACAACAATTAAACATGCATTCCATGCATACATAGACAAGCAGTCTCAGGGGATAAAAGTTGATAGGTACCTGCACTAGTGCTGCACCAGCTAAAGCCGATGCCACCCCAGTAAAATTCATGGCCTGTAAACAAGAGTTTGCAAGAGTAAGGAATACTGACCTGAGCGATTCCAATACATAATTACAAAGCAAACTCTAAGAAATTCAAATAATTGGAGGTTAATGTACCTTTAACATAAGGAGCAATAAAGGTGGAGCACAGAGAAGGACATTCATCTTTATTGAAACAGCAGCACTATACAAATAAGAAGAAAGTTATATTAACTTAATTTAATAACACTCTTGCAGTACGAGAAATAATATGTCACCTGAAAAGAATCAGCCCCAGATGCCACTGTTGGTAAAGAAGTAAGGCTAATGCAGCATGGAGAAGTGTCATTGCAAAACAGTCGTTAAAGAGACGGAGCACAAAGATTGAGTGCACTCTTTTTGAGAGACAAAGCAAGATAAGAGCCCACCATGGAAGCTGCAAGAAATTTCATGAAAACACAAGCCTATCAAGGCCAAGAGTCAAGACAGAAGAAAACTGGCAAAGAAAGATATCTAAGAAATCTAAGCATCTTAGAAAACATTATTGACCAGGAACCAGTTTCACAAAACAAGATAAATTTGTCATACCACATCAGTCTTCACATAGATGAATAAGATGATGCCCAGATTAATGATGTATAACAAGCCAAACAAGATCTGCAACCACAGAGTAAGTATAAACCATGAGGTGATAATTTTGCAGAACATACAAGCACAATCTTTAACATGCAATTGTTGCCAAAAATGAGGAAGTTAAGAAAATAGACAGGAATGTTAACCCCATTGATGGTATGGACTAGGCCAGCATTTAGTCAAAGATGCATTGACCAAAGCTCTTATTTATAATCAGTTCCTAACTTCAATTTTACACAGTGCAATCAAATTTATACCAGACAATACTCATTTAAAGCATAGCATTCAATGGAATGTACACAAACACAAATTTCAATCCCTAGAGTGGTTCAAAAACATACCCTGAGAGACTGTTGTTAACAGTCAAATTTCAAGTTTGATTACCTGAGCTGGATAGACCTCCCCTCCTGTAACATACTGAATGGTAGAGTAAACATAAAGAAACCCAGCTGGGTATACTAGTGGCCCAGTATCACCTTTCAAGTTGCTGTAGTCCCTTTCTCCTTCAAGAAACCCTGTCACCTGTAAGTAAATCAGACAAATTCATATTATCCCGTTCAATTGAACTGAGAATTAAAGTTATCCAGAAATGAAAAGTAGCTAATGGTGCGTTTGATCTGTGGTAAACTAATGAAAAGGAAGAACCAAGAAAAATTAACAAAAATCCAAACATAGCTAGAAATGCAGAGCTTTGAGGTCTCTTTAATAATGCACCTGTGACATGTAAGCATCCCAATCAATCTTTGTATCTGAGAATCAATCAAATGATGATATTGTCAAAATCACTTCTTTACAGATAGATAAAGGTATTGAACGATGGAGAAGTAGAATTGTTGATCTTACAGGGAACATAGGTGATGATAAGAGCGACGAGGATGGCATCCATGAAAATTAAAGCCAAGGCAAAGGCTATTTTTGGGTTTTTCAAAAATTTGGCGGCTGAACCCTTGGGTCTCGGCGATGGCTTCACCTTCCTCGCTGATTTGAGTGCCATAGCTTCGGCTCTCTGCTTTGTTGTTGTTGTTGCTGAGAAAATTAGTGAACCATTGGATCTGAATTTTCTTTTTTAGTTACATTATATAGAATACTCTTGGTTTCAATTGAAGTTCTAATTCTGCAATTGGACTTTTGCCGGCTTTTAGTTTCAGCTTCAGCTTGGGCTTATTCTGTAATCAATTTTCTTGAAAAGTAGATTTTCAAACTGTTGGCTTGGCCCCACGTTTGTTTTGACGATGTTAAAATTTGGTTTATATTTAAGCTTTCACTTAGTAGGGCTGATAATTTTCGATAAAGGATACGATGATATATGTAGTCAATTAGATTTGGGTTTGGAATAAATAAGTTCAGGTCATACAAGGGATAAACCTGTTTATGACACTGTAAAAAAAAAAAAAGCATGTTTAAATGAGTTAATCCGCATATTTCGTGAATGATACAATTAAATATGTTTAAATAAATAGATTAATGGTTTAGCAGATAATACATAATACAAATAAATCCATATAAACAAGTTTAATTATATATATATATATATATATATATATATATACTTAAATAATATTAAAATATAAATTATTCATAATAATTTGAAAAAAATTGATATGATTCATTGTAGGATTGAATGTGAAATAATTAATGCATGGTTAACAAATAAATTCAAATTTATTATATTTAATTTTTTTTTATACATAATATTATACAAAGGTATTTTTTACTAAAAAAAGAAAATTTATATAAAGGTGTTTAACATCAAATAATTTAGATATAAAATTTTTCACTTGCAGAAATATTATTTATTGTGTTATTTCAATATACACATTATAAATAAAATATCAATGTGATTGCCAACCACTTTAGACATTAAAAATTTTAAATATTATTTTTAATTATAATATATTAATGATCGATATTTTACATATAATGAATTTAAAATTTTAAAAATATTTAAATATAAATATAGCCTCGTAAAAAGAAAAAAATTTTGATTTGATTATCAATCAACTTTAGACATTAATAATTTTAAATTTTAATAATTAATAAGGTGAAACATTAAATTTAAATTATAATATGTTGTAACAGCTTTGTAATGATATATTATATACATAAAATATATTTATAAATTAAAAGATATGGTTATGTAAATATGATGTAATGAAAAGAAAAAAAAAATTGAGGCAAATGTGTGATATCTCGTTATCTCACATCGCTCAAATAGTAATTGAACAACACATCTCTACTTTATAAAAGAAGAAGATTTGTTGCTCAATTATTCTAAATCTAAGTGACTAAAATAGTCACGTGTGGGCACTAATTTAGGCCCACTATTTCTTTTTTTAATTGTAATAATTAAAAAAAAAAAACTTTTTCAATTTTAAAAATTGTAAAAAGTTAGTTTTTTTTTTAATTATAATAATAAAAAAGTTAAACGGGTCGTTTCGTGTAACTTGTTAGATAAATATGTTCATGTTCATACTTGAGATTTTAACACAATTAATCAAACGGATCGTGTTCGGATTAGTCATTTTTATGTTATACACATGTCTTGACATAACACGATTAAATACAACACAAATTACTAGCCCTATCACTTACCTTTTGTTCCAATTATTTTGCAGAAAATACTTGTCATTACTATTTAGTAACTCTTGTTATTTTATCCTTAAATTAATCAAATTTGAACAAAGTCAAAATTCACTTTCGTTACTTATTAGTAATATCCATTATCAATTTTTCACTATCGCTAGTAACACCATTACTAATTTTTCACCATCGCTATTATTTTAAAATTTTCAGACACGAGCAAAATTTACATTCGTTACCTAAAGTTCACCAACATTATAGAGCAAAGTAACGTTCGTTACTAAAGGATTAACGGCCGTTACCTATCATTATCAATAAAATTTGCATAGATTTTATAGATGTTGGTTGATAATATAAGCACAAGAAACATCCTTTTTTTATCATAACAGTCATATTTTTGTATATGAAGTCAATGACTATAAAATAAATATGTTTTTAAGTGAAGAATAAGAAATTATAAGATATTCAAGTGCTTACAACTCAAATTCTTAAACTTCAAATTCATATTTTGTTTTTAGAACACCTTATGTTGTAAAAGTTATATCTTTTGTGTTCATTTGTAAAAGCTATTGAGCTTAATTTCAATCTTTGTATTAGCTTCTTTATAAGTCTTGAGATATATTAAACCTCAAAAGTTTCTTGTATTTTTTTTAGTGTTGGGCGAAATCTCGAAAATCTATTGTTGGGCGAAATCTTGAAAATCTATTGTAAAGGGCAATCTCATATCAACTAGTGTATTGTAAATATTAGGCGCAATCCCGGAGAACTAGTGAAACTCTAAGTCGTTAACTTGGAAGAAATTGACCTGGGAGAATAATTCGCTTCAAACCACTATAAAAATTAACTAAATTTTTTTATTCGATATCTCTTTCAATTTATATATTGCTGCATTTGTATATAATATCATATAGGGTGTAAAATTGCATTAAAAATTTAAATTAATATTCACGCCGTCTAAGAATTGCCATATAGAATTCAACAACAACAATTAATTTCATAAATATATTATTATCATTTATAGTTATGAAAAATATTTTTTAATGCAAATCTTTGTATTAAGTTTTTTATGGAAAATTAATTTAGTTTTAATTCCAGTTATTATTTTATATGATAATCTTTCAATATATAAGTATAAATCAATTACTAGTGTTCAAAATTTAACTTAGTTCTTTTTTTTTCTTTTTTTTTTTTTTTTGAACAGACTTAATTTATAAATTAATACTTATATTTTGAATATCAAATCATCAAATTCTTAATATTTCAATTTGATTATTATTTTTGTTAAATAAGTGATTAATTAAAAGAGTGAATTATTATTTAGTTATTAAAATTTTATTAAAATATAAATCTTGAGTGACAAATTTAATCTAATCACAAAAAGTAAATCATAATTTATTTTAATTTTTTTATAAATGAAATGATAGGAACAAATTAATTTGTGTCAAAAATAAAGACTTTAATTTGTGAATTAGGTCAAGTATAAGATATTAATAAATAAATAAATAGTAATTCATTCTATAAATATATTTAATTATTGTTTGGTTTGCTTTGAAATGGAGATTTAAACGGAAATGAATGTCTAAAATTTTGAAATCATATTCTAAGTTTATTTTTCAAATAATTAAATAAAATTTATTAATTAAATTAATAATTATACTTAAAATATATGTCATGTTAATAAAAAAAATTTGAAATTAAACAAAAAATAAATATTTGTAAATCAAAGTAAAAAATGAAATCTATCAAGGGGTGTAAATGAGCAGAGTAGTTCGCGAGCTACTCAGAGCTTGGCTCGATAACTGCTCTGTTTGAGCATGATTAATTTATAAATGAGTAAAGTTCAAGCTCAATTTTTAGGCTCATTTATTAAATGAGCCGAGTTTGAGCTCATGAATACTCGACTCATTTAAGCTCGCAGCTCAGCTCGTTATTAGATTCGTGAACTAGCTCGTTGAGCAAGCTTATGAGCTAGCTCAGTTATAAGCTCATGATGTAACTTGTTTACAAGTTCGTACCTTATTTCGTCTATAAATTTGTAGTGTGTCTCTTTTACAAGCTCTTTAGTTTGGACCATTATAGGTTAAACTTTTACTTATTTATATTAATTAATCATATTTCATTATATTTCAAATGCATTATTTTTATTTAAATTCTATGAAATATTGTAAATAATTATTATTTTAAATTATAATATAATTAAAAATATATTTTGAATTTTCCCTTTTTACATAAAATATAAAAATGTTAGATGATAATATATTTTCATCACACTAAAGGAATGGTTAAAGAAAATATTTTAAACATAAAGTGACACATTACACTTAAAAAAATATATAAAATGTTACAATTTTAGGAATGGAGTGTAAAATTAAGATTTTAAGTAAGTTAATATAAGTTTATTAAACTTTATAAATATAACTTCATATTAATATTTTTAACTTTTAAACCGTTTATTTTTAATTTTTTATTTAACTTGTCTCATATAATACCTTAGGTAGATACTATATCAATGTGACAATCTCATTTGATGAAAATTTAATTCGAAATATAAATATATGATTTGATATCTAAAATACATATCAAACTATATAATTACATAATTTATTCGAACTAATTAAATAATATAATTTGACAATCATAGAAGTACTTAATTGAAATAAAGAAATTAATCAACTAAGATGTTAGGTATATAAAGTAATAGGCAATTATATTATAAAAATTAATCATTTTATAACTTAATGAAAAATACATTACAATATTAACTAAAATTATTTGAATTTTTATGACAACTTTAAACTTACATAGAGTGAAAATTTGTATATTATATTAACATAACAAGTTTATTCTTTTACATATATTATTAATTTATAATTTATAATAACTCTTATAAAAATATAGATAGAAAATAATATATATATATATATATAAAGAGAGAGAGTGATGAGGAATAGATGTTTATTTCAATTAAGTAGTTCTAGGAATAATCAGTATATCTTATTCATATACCCTTAAATCTTCGGTCTTGCTTCAAAATCCTACAATGTATGTGCATTGCTTCAAACAAGTTTTATGAATCAGAACTGGTTTGAACAGATGTACTGATTTTCAAATCACTTGATTTTAATAATTTTTGAGATTGGAGTTTTTGAGATGAAAAACCAATCACTATTTTTGAAATGGGTTTAGAAATTTTACCTTCAGGGGCCTTAATGGCTTGCTGAAATTGAGAGAATTGTTGTAAGGCTTGAAAGACCTCAAGCGATTGAGATAATGATTCAACCCATTGCTGAATCTGAATGGACTTTTGGGCTGATTCAACCTCTTATTCTTTAACAGTATCGATCCATGATTTAATGGGTTTGGCTGATAAAGTGGGTAATGTAGGTTTTGAAGAAGATGTACTGGACTTTGGCCCAAGGGAAAGTAATGTATTCAAATTTGAATAAACTGAGGATTTTCCCTCCTCTTTTGTACTAGAGTTTTTCCCTTATCTTTATTTCTGGATTTTCTTACCATTAAGTCCTGTTTTGTAGGAACTCACGGGTTAAAAAATTGGGGATAGAGTTTGTATCTTCTTTTATGAACTCAATTTCAAAATCAAAAACAGAAAGTATTGCTTGCCAACAGGCAAAAATATGTTTTGATGCAATATTTTGAACATCTTTTTGCAAAACTTCTTTTGTTGATTTGCAATCAATTCTCAAAAGAAATTTTTTATTTAAAAGATCACTTTGAAATTTTTGTATGCATATGACTATTGCAAGAATTTCTTTTTTGATAGTTGAATAATTATTTTGACAATCATTCCAATGAGTAGATGTATATTGTACTATCCTCCCCACCCCCCCCCCCCCCCCCATTTTGAACTTGCTTCAAAATTTCACCATATCCTAACTTTGAAGCATTAGTTTCAATAATTTTAGGAGCATTGGGGTCAGCTAAATGCAAACAAAGAATTTCAGACACTTGTTTTTTAATTTGCTGGATAATCCTAGTATGCTCACTAGACTATGAAACTTGATTCTTTTTTAATCTATCATGCAGGGGTTTTGCAAGACGATTGATATTTGGGCAAAAATCTAAGACATAATTCAAATTTCCCAAAAATCTTTGAAGTTGTGTTTTGTCTAGAATTTTATTTGGAAATTTACTTGCAAAAGTTAAGGATCTCTCTATTAGAGTAATAGTTCATTGAGTAATGTAATGATCAAGAAATCTAATTCTAGTTTGAAACAGAGAAATCTTTGATTTACTGACAACTAAGCCATTAGATTTTGCAACATAGAAAAATGTATTTAGATGTTTAAAATGATCATCAATTGAATTAGATAAAATTAAAACATCATCAATATACACAATACAGAAGTTGAAATATGTACTAAAAATGTCATTCATAATTCTTTGAAATTCAGAATGAGCATTTTTTAATCCAAATGGCATTACATTCCATTCATACTGTCCAAACAGAATAGTAAATGTAATTTTATATCTATCTTTATGATGTATTTGAATTTGCCAAAGACCTGACTTCATATCAAATTTGGAGAATATAAATGCATTATGAAGTCTTTGAAGCAAATCTTTTTTTATTAGGAATTGAATATCGGATCCATTTTAATGCATTGTTTAAAGGTTTGTAATTTATAACCAATCTAGGTGTGCCTCTTTCTATTTCAGAGTTTTTATTTACATAAAAAGTAGCACATGACCAAGGTAATCTAGATTTAGAAATAAGACCTTTTAACTCTAAGTCTTGAATTTCTGACCTACAATGTTATTCTAAGTCAGCATTCATTTGGATTGGTCTGACTTTAGTTGGTATGAACTGTTCATCAAAACTTGCTTCATAAGGAAAATCAACAATGTGTTGTTTTCTATTCCAAAAAACATTTGGTAAATCTGAACAAATTTCTTTTTCAATTAAATTCTATAATTTAAAAAAATTTTCTTTTATGAAATCATTTTCTAATTGAGATTGAATTCTTTGTAATGAAATATTTTGTTTCAGATGTAATAGATGAACTTGTTTTCCTTTAATTAAAGCGTTAACCTCAAAATTATAAATAGAACAAGCTTTTATAAGGTTGAGATTTCTGACTTTTGATTTTTCTAGAAATGGGAAAACAATTTTAATATTTTTTTATTTAAATAATATACTGTCATCATTGACTCTATATGGGGTAATTAGATTGATAAATGGAGTTTCCAATATAACCATATGATGAAGGTCTTCAACTAAAACAAAAATGTTTTTCATTGCAATCCCAATAGTATTGATTTTGAAATCATTATTAAAAACTAATGTAATTTGTACAA
>CATKHJ011049590.1:0-10076 GCA_949750685.1 Vernicia montana
TTATTGTTATTTCTGCTAAAGTATGACATGTACATGATGAATGAAACCTATGAAATATTGCTATTGTATGAACCCCATGAATTATTGTTATTGTATGAACTATGAACTCCTTCTTGTGAGCCATCCTTGAATCACCAAGCCACACAAGTATGGTAGTATAATCATTACTCACTGTTTTATCTCATTAGTGATTCCATTTTTCAGGTGAGTTATAGTTTATCAATTCGATTTCTAAGGCATTCTTCTTCTACCTCAGAAACTTAAGTGATTAATGTAAAGTTCTATTCCTTATATTTATGATTTGTAAAGATGATGATTTAAACCTTTAGATGCTTCATGGTAAATGTAATGAATGGTATTATTTTGGCCTTTAAGGCATTGATTTATGAATGGTGTAATATGCAAGATGATTTCAGATATGACTATAGACAAACATATGAACTATGAATGTTATTGACGTATATGGATTAGCATGATTGTCAGGTTTAGATTTTGGGAGATTGTATTTATTGGGATTGCATAATACCGTTATGGATGATGGTATGGTAAGGTTCCTACGGATTTTCGATGGCCTTAAGTTTACCTATGCCCTAAGATCGTCGCGACTCGAAAGTTGGGTCGTGACAGTTTTGCATGCAACTAAAGTAATTGCTTCAAGCGGAGAGTTACAAGAAGACCTCTTCCCAAACGAGTCACCCGCACACCAAAAAAAAGGTGACATATCGAGCTATACACAACGTTTTAAATTAATTATAATAGTGTCTTCTATGGTTACTTTATTAAAAAATAAAGTAAACTTATTTTATTTTATTGACCATTAGATTATAGTATAGTGTAATCTTTACCTTTAATTTGTATACCTTACTTATATAGGTTACCCATTCAATCGATAAACTCTTTAAAAAAAAAAACAATTTTAATAGAAGTGTTTGTATTTAGGTTATTTTAGGTCCCTTCAATAATTTTTTTTTTTTTTGAGGAATCAATTATTCTTATTTAATTATGTATATATATTAACTTTTTTCCTTTATTAATATTATTGACTAGGTGGTAATTTCAAGATATTTAAATAGATGCATATGATATAAATTTTTTGGTTTTTTCTTAACATTAAATATTAAATATAAAAATAAAAGTTGTTGTTTTATTTTATTTTTAAATAATACGATATGAATTGCTAGAATTTTAATATGAATTAGTGGGATGCCATGAAATAAACGATGTAGGTTTTTTAAATAATATTTATAATTACAATTTATCAAAATGTTTTAGAATATTTTCAGTTATTTATTATATAAAATATATTACACATGAGTATTAATAAATAATTAATTAAAATTTGAGTTACGTATTTCAAATGATATAAATGTAAAAGTTGTGCCCATTAAAACTTAGTTATACAATATTTTAATATTAAAACATTATTCAGTAATTTTATATAGATGTGAGTGATGATATATTACAGTAAATAAAAAAAATTTACTGTTGAATCATGAAATGATGGAATATAGATATTGAAAAATATTAAATATATGCATATTTATTGAATAAAAGAATAATTAAATAATAAATTATAAATATAAAAAGTAAAAAATTTAAAATGCGGCAGCAAACATAATTTTGATTTTGATTTGTCATTCGAAAATTTAATTGTCATTCGAAAATTTAAAAGTTAGAAAAAAAAAATTAAAATAGAATATAAAAAATATTAATGTCATGACTCAAATTGTAAGTGTTGCAATTAACGCTCGAACTAAAATAGGTGTGACAACATTGGACCATGTCAAATTTTACTACCTATAAAACCTACTTGTAAGCTACTTAAGCTCGGTTTGCAAAATATTAAATATAAATTTAACTTTAATGAAGTCAAGTAGATCAATTGACAAATCAGACCAAATTCAAATCTATTATATTCTTATTATAATTGTTAACTAGCTTGATCGAACTTAATAAAAAAAATTTAATTAATTATTTTTCATAAATAATTTTCATAAACTATTCAAACTTAAGTAAATTTATTAAAAGTTATTTGTGTTCTAATTTAAAATTATTTTTTTATTTTAATATATATATATATTGAGAGAATGAAAATCATTTATTAGAAGAAATGTCTTTGACATGGCTATCTAGAACAAAAGAGAGGAGCAAACCAATCCATTCAAAGCTATTATCAAATCTAGCACCCTCTTTTGCCAACAAATGAGCAAACATTATTTGCTTCCCTAGGAACAAAATCTAAAAAAGTTTGATGGTCTAACAACTTCTCAATATCAGATAAAATATAAGCCATTTGAGAAACATCATCACGAAGAGCCTTCAACCGATGAATCAAAGCTAAACAATCAGTCTCCACCAATAAAGTCCCAGTCCAATGACGTCGAGCCCATTGTACAGCATTCCGAACACCCAAAGCTTCCATTACAAGAGGGGGAGCAGTACCAGAAATTGACATGCAAGTTGCAGCAAGACAATTCCCATTTTCATCGCGAATAACAACCCTTATAGCTCCACGTTGCACTGATGTATTATGGCCTTCATAACCAGCATCAACATTGAGTTTTGCTTGGCCCAAGTCTGGTTTTTGCCATTGTTTTACACGCACAGGAGCTGAACTAAGAGGAAAGCTAAAACTGGTATGTGTAACTTGAGTATCATTCCGAAACTGAGCAAGAGAGGCCTTGGTTGCTTGCACAACTGCAGGTGGAAATGGAACATGATCATCCCAAAATACCTTATTACGTGACCACCAAATGGAATCAAGGAGTGAAAGAAATTCAGCAAAGTGATCTGAAGATAAGCTTTGATAAATTGAAGTCAGCCATTGCACAGGATCCGTAGCAGCCATAATAACAGAATCTCCAAAAGGAACCTGCTGCCATACTTGAGAAAAAAAGGAACATTGCTGGAATAGATGCATCTCAGTTTTAGGAAATTGATTACACAGAGGACAAGCATTATCAACTTGTACCTGCTTGACCTGTAGATTATTTTTCAGCGGAAGAAATCCCTTTAAAAAGCGCCAGATGGTGACCTTTTGACGTTTCGAAATTGTAGCAGACTAGATTTGCTTCCAAAGAAGATTGGAATCATTATGAACCTTATCTATATCCATTCTTGCTAACCAGTAACCAGATCGCACAGAGCACTGACCATTTTTTGAATAAAACCAACATTGTCTATCTTCAACCAATTCATCACTTAATGGAATAGCCAAAATAGCTTCCACAACTTGTGACTGAAAATGAGACCGGAGCACATTTTCATTCCATTTCCCATCATAAATTAACTCAGCTACTAACGAAATTTGAGAAGCTGGTGGTTGTGGAGAAGAGATATGAAATTCAGTAGGAATAGGCAGCCAAGAATCCTCCCATATCGAAATTTGAGTCCCATCCCCAACTCACCAAATCAAACCTTTAGACAATAAAGGAATAGATGCCATAAGACTTCACCAACAATAACTTGAAGAATTACCTGCAGTAGCTTGTAAAATACTAGTAAAAGGAAAATATTTTGCTTTGAAGACCCTAGCAGTCAGCATAGAAGGTTTAGTCAAAAGACGCCAACATTGTTTAGCAAGCATTGCCAAGTTAAACTCCTTCAAGCTGCGAAATCCCAAACCACCATTCACTTTTGAAGAGCACAAACGATCCCATGAAGCCCAATGAATACTTTTCCGAGCACCCTCTATCGAACCCCAACAAAAGGAGTTCATCATTTTTTGTAATTCATCTGTAGTGGAGATTGAATTTGATAAATACTCATAGCATAAGCAGGTAATGCTTGCATGATAGATTTAATCATAACACCTCTACCTGCCATAGATAATAACCGGCCTTTCCAAGCAGCCATCTTCTTTCGAAATCGGTCTCGTAGATAAGCAAATGCCTTTCTCTTAGAGCGCCCTATCACAAAAGGAAGTCCCAGGTAAGAACCTGAAAAATCTAGCACACCAATACCCAAAGCCTCCAAATATTGAGACCTACGATGATGAAAAATAGATGGGGCAAAAAATGTACTAGATTTATTAGGATTCACTAACTGACCCAATGATGCTTCATACAAAGATAAAATCTGATTTAGTTCAGCTGCTTCTCGAACTATAGCTTTTGTAAAAACAAATGAATCATCAGCAAAAAATAGATGCGAAATACTAGGAGCGTTAGAAGCAACACAAAGGCCTGTGAGCTGACCTTGAGAGCAAGCTTGTGAAAGCATACCAGATAAAACCTCAGCACATAAAATGAACAAGGGGATAGTGGATCTCCTTGACGCACCCCCCTAGAAGGAACAACATCACCAACTATAGAACCGTTCAGAATAATTGAATAGGTAACAGAGGATACACACCTCATGATAAGAGAGATCTAGCTGTTGGCAAAGCCCAATCTATTAAGCACAACCTGAATGAAATCCCATTCGAGCCTATCATATGCTTTAGCAATGTCAAGTTTAACAGTAACCCTTCCACCATAACCTTTAACATTGGATTTTAGAGCATGAAAAGCTTCAGTCCCTAAAAGCACATTATCTGTAATCAACCGGGATGGAACAAAAGCACTTTGCTCTTTCAAAACTAGGTGAGGAGAATACTTTTCATCCGATTTACAATGACTTTGGACACTAATTTAAAGATAACATTACATAAACTAATAGGGCGCAAGTCCGTCATATGAATAGGATTCTTAACCTTAGGAATGAGAACAATATTCGTATGATTGAAATTATGCGGAAAAGCCCCACCATTAAGAACATGTAGGCAGACATCAATCACCTCAGTGCCAACAATGTCCCAAAAAGACTTGTAAAATAATCCAAATAAGCCATCAGGACCTGGGGCTTTATGAGGATCCATCTGTGATAAAACTTTTTCAATCTCCTCACGCTGAAAAGGAAGCATTAATTGATTATTTTGCTCAGCTGAAATAGTTTTTGCAATACCCAACACTACTGCCACATGGATATTTGGCTGGGAGGAAGAAAATAATTGTTGAAAGTAATCCATAGAAATTGAACCCATACCATCAAATTCAGACTCCCATTTTCCCTGGTTATCAAAAAGTCCTTTCAGCCCATTTATTTTCCTACGATGAGAAGCCACTTGATGAAAAAATCTGTTGTTCTTATCACTTTCACGAAGCCAAGATACCCGGGCACGCTGCTGCCAGTACAGTTCATCCACTTCTAGTAATGAATCCATCTCTAAATAGAAAGTAGTCAACTCAGCTGAATTACTCGAATTACCAGTTTGTTTTAGAGCTAAAATTCGAGCACGACAGTCTTTCAACTGCTGCATTGTTTGGTTATGTTTTGCTCTACCCCACACAGATAATTTATCCAAGCAGTGCGTCAATTTAGACACAAAAGAATCCATCGAATAATCATCACCCCAAACCTCCACAATCTTTGCTCGACAAGATGAATCAGATAGCCAAATCTGTTCAAATCTCTTTATCCTAGCACGACGATAAATAGAACTATAAGCAAATAGAGATAACAGCAGAGGACAATGGTCACTAGCTGGACAGATCAAATGATGGACACTATTAGTTAGGAAGCAGTCCAACCAATGCTGACAGCTAAGAAATCGATCAAGCCTTTCTTCAATAAAGCCACTTGACCCTCTGCCACACTCCCAAGTAAACGGGTGCCCTGTAAACCCCAAATCAGAAAGACCACATTCAAAAATAGCATCCCGAAAAGCCTCAATTAAATTTAACAGGTGAATTCCACCACCCTGTTGTTCAGATTCTAATAAGATCTCATTAAAATCTCCCCCAACTAACCAAGGCAAGTCATTCACATCCCGGAGATGACGTAACAGTGACCAGGATTGATGACGCAAATTCCTATTAGACTAACCATAGAAGCCAGTAAAATGCCAATGCTCAGAGCCCAAGGATGAAATTTGAGAGTCAATATGAAATCTTGAAAAAGATAGAATATCAATTGTAATGTCATTGTCCCAAAATAAAGTAAGGCCTACACTACCACTACCAACTGGAACACCAAATACATTAGAGAAACCCAGCTGACAAGAAACCGTATTTAACTTAGCAGAAGAACACATAGTTTCTATGAGAAAAACAAAAGATGGGCGCCTTTCTTTGCATAAAGCCTTCAGATGACGAACAATAAATTGGGTTCCCAAGCCCCCTACAGTTCCAAACTAAAGCACTCATGGCGCTAGGCGAGTCTGCTCAGCAGAACTCGCCTCTGTTATTTTTAAATCACCATCAGCGTCCTTAAACGAGCCATAAGCTTCTGAATCTTCAGGACTATTATCCACTAGAACTTTATGCTTTTTCAGGCCTAATGCTTTAGCATTATCAGTATTGGATTCATTCTCTCCAATTTCCTCTTCAGCGATGGGAGCAGGAATAGCACAATTTTCCCACCCCTGTCCTCTAATCCAGCGAGATCCATTCAAAGATTGTTGTCCACGATTACAATTGGGTGCAGCTTGAATAGAGGCATCATATTGCATTGGTTTATCAAGTAAGCTGGAATTCTGAAGCAATAAGGGACAGCGAGTTGTAGAGTGACCAATCATGCCATAAAGAAAACATATTGATGGTAATTTTTCATATCAAAATTTTAGCTAGATAGAAGAGCCAACTCGCTTCAGATTTAGACCACGAAGAAACGATTTCATGATGTCAATAGATACTCGAATACGCATGAATTGTTTAGTTTTCAATGTCTTATCATCAGCCCTAACAAAAGCTCCAATCTTCGAACCAATAGACATGGCCATCTCTTTTGTTAAAGCTCGTGGGGGAAGATTATCCACAATAACCCAGAATTCAGTATGGTTTAAGGGAATAGTTTGGATGGAAATATCCCCTTTATATCTAGCCAACACCAACAATTGTTGATTAAAGGACCATAGGCTGTTGCTTAATACTCTGTTCGTGTCTAATTCATGGAAAAAGTCGAACCTTATCAATGGCGAATCCTTAGTTTCAAACTTAATATCCATCATAGGTTGCCAAATTGCTACCATCGTTTGTTGCATAGCAGTATAGTTAATGTTTTTAGAACCCACAAACCAACCGATTAAACACCATTGAAAGGAAAATTCATCAGCATTATCCAAATCATCATCCGTGATTTCCATTCCAGGCCTTCTTCTTCAATTTCATTCAATTTAACATGCTCCATATCATGTTGAAGAGCATCCATGGTGAAAACTTGTGATAGAAGCAGAAGGGAACCCTAACTCTCGCGAAGAGAGAAGCACAATGTGACTTTAATTAATATAGTGTCACTTGACTTATCTTGAACTTTATTATGAAAATCATTCCATAAAAAATTAAGCTAAATAAAAAAAATAGATTTTATAAATATAAACACAATATACAAATTTAAAATCTATCATCAATTTTTCATACATAAAATAAGAACAATTTTAACATATATCTTACATCAATAAAATTGGTAAAATTTTATTAAGAAAAGAATTAATTTTCATACTTATGAATAAAATTGTAATTTTATAAAAAAAAAATTACTCATTTTGCATAAATCAACAACTTTATATAAACATGTTGCAAAAAAATTATAATTTTACGAAAATTTTAGCTCGTTTTGTGTAAATCAATAAATTACAAATAAAATAGCTAAATTAACAAAAAAAAAATAACAATTTTATTTATAATTACAAAAAAAAATAATTTAATATCTTCCGAAAATTACAATCTCTTTATACTTTATCATATCTTATAAGAATTTTTTTCAATTCTTGTTAGTTGTAAAAAAAAAAAAAAAATTATGATTTTAATAAATTTTGGTTCATATTGTGTAAATTAACAAGTAACTAAATTAACGAAAAAATAACAAAATTTTTCGTAATTACAAAAAAAAAAAAAAATTGTTATCTTGCAAAAAATATCATTTTCTTTATATTTTTTTGTTTATTAAAAGAATTTTTCGTAATTCTTATTAGGTACGAAAAAAATTATGATTTTACGAAATTTTGGCTTCTTTTGTGTAAATCAACAAATTACGAAAAAGTTGCAAAATTAACAAAAAAAAAAAATTCGTAATTATGAAAAAAAAAATGACTTTCTTACGAAAAATCACAATCTTCTTATATTTTTTTATAAATTTAACTATTTTTTTATAGTTTTTCTTAATTGCAAAAAAAAATTTAATTTTACGAAAATTTGCGAAAAAAGTTTTAATTTTATAAAAATATGACTTATTTTGTGCAAAACAATAACTTTACAAAAAAAATTCTAAATTAACAGAAAAGAAAAATAATTTCGTAATTAAGAAAAAATTGACTCTCTTACGAAAAATCACAATCTTCTTATATTTTTTTTATAAATAAAACTATTTTTTCGTAATTTTTTTTAGTTGTGAAAAAAATTTTAATTTTATGAAAATATGATTTATTTTATGCAAAATAATAACTTTACGAAAAAGTTCATAAATTAACAAAAAAGAAAAATAATTTTCTAATTACGAAAAAAATAACTCTCTTACTAAAAATCACAATTTTCTTATTTTTTTATAAATTAAATTATTTTTTCATAAAATTTATAGGTGCATAAATTTATAATACTACCTTAAATCATTTTAGTATTTTTTATTTTTAGTTGGTAACCTATAATAGTAGATTAATTTAATTATAATATTTTAAATATTTTAATTATATTTATTATTTGTCACTATCATATTGATTATATAAAATAAAGTGGGTTATTTTGTTTTAAAGCAAAGTAACCTTAGAATCCTTTTTTTTTTTTTTCCCTTTCATATTTTCAAATATCATTATTGCAGGCTTGATTCTTCATCATTCACCTCAAAGTGCGATGTTTAGCATTGATGAATTTCCAATTAATGAGGTATAATTAAATCAATATTCCATTTCAAATTTATTTTGTTTGTTTGGGAATAATGATTTTTTTTTTTTTTTTTTTTCAGATATGTGCAGCATATTGGCATCTAAACATGTTTTTTATCTTACTCTTAAACAAGCTATTTTGAAGAATTATATTATGAGTTAGGTACTATGGATGATTGATATTTTACATAATAATACATTTAACTACTATCGTATTTATATTATCTTTTTTTTTAAAAAAAAATATATGCTAAAAACATGAATTAAATTATACGCTTCATACATTTGTTAAACAAATAATATATTACACTGAAATTAAAATATAAAACCTCACTGACGCGGGTTTTTTTCTAGTAATAATTTAAAATTATGGACATACTACATTTTAAAGTCTCATTTATAGAGATATTTTTTATAATTTGATCTCGACATAGATATTATATTTGTTTTAAAATAAATATGAGATAACTTACATATATCTGTATCTAACAAAATATAGATCAAAATGTTATTTTAATTATTGAAACTGCATATAATTATTTGATCACATCAGTAAATAAATATATTCAATAAAGAGTGATGTTATTACCAAAGCGCTAATTGTTAATAGGGCTGAGCATGGGACTTGGAAATACCGAATCGTACCGAAAATTCGAACAAAAAATATACAAAATCGAAAAATATCCGTTGACCATTTGACTTTTTTCGAACCGAACCGTCCCGATTTTTTTTTTTTTTTTTTTTTGTATGGTTCTGGAGATTAGTAATTATCCATACCGAGAACTGTACCGAACCATCCCGAACCGAAGAATCGAAACTAGAACCGATTTAAAGGGTTCTTATATGTATATATATATAAACACACATTTTGATATTGAATTAGCAACACATTTAAGAAAATTCAATAATGTATAGCCAAATTTAATTTTTATTAATTATAAAATTTTATTTTCAAATTAATAGTTGCAAAATATATATATATACACACACACTTTGATATTGAATTAGCAACACATTTAAAGAAATTCAATAATGTATAAGTGAAATTTAAATTTTATTAATTATAAAATTTCATTTTCAAATTAGTAGTTGCAATATATATATATATATATACACATACTTTGATATTGAATTAGCAATACATTTAATAAGAATGAATAATGTATAAGTAAAATTTAATTTTTAATTATTTAAAAATAGAAAATATCCGAATCTCCGTTTT
>CATKHJ011049663.1:0-33990 GCA_949750685.1 Vernicia montana
AATATAATTAAATTTTATTAATAATTACAACTATCATTATATAAACTTATAAATACAAAATAAATGGAAAAAGTCAAATTATATGTATATACACACACAAATATTTTGTAGGTAAATGTAAAATACAAGTTAAAAAAAAAATAAAGATAAAGTAAGGACAAAAAAAAAGAAAAAAAAAAAGAAAAAGTGTGGAGAGAGAGAGATAATGAAGGTAACAGAGAGAATGGGCTCGTTGGCTCATTTTTATAACATTAGGGTATATCCGTACCTCGAAAAATATTAAATGTTAATATGTACTTTTAGCCAAATATTAGGGGTATATTTGCATCTTGTCCCTTTAATTTAATATGTTTTTACTAACATTCGATAAAAATCACACACCAATATATAGTTTAGTGGTAAGTACATATATGACCCGAATAATAAACTTGATAAAAATCTCTTATCTAAATTAGAAGTATATTTTTATGTTTATTTAAGATAAATTTTATTCCTATTTTACTATAATTAATTACCTGTTTTAGTTACAGGGACCTAACTAAAACAATTAATCCTAGATCCAATTTTTAGGGTTAACAGATTTAATTTTAAAAGATAATAAAAACTTTTTAAAATATCTTTTTTAAAAAGAGTTCATCATAGGTGATTCAAGTCAATATCCAATTTGATGTAGAACCCATTATTTAACTTGTCATATGCATCATATGGACAAATATGATCATTAAGAATTATTGTTTTAGTGATGACAATTTGTTTTAGTTATTGAAATATCATTACAATAATTTTTTGTGATTAATTAAAAAATTAGTTTATATTACAAAAGATAAGTTAATTTGCCATAAATAAAATGCAGATAAGAAAAACATGAGTAATAATATTTTTTTGAAGAAAATATTTCACTATACACAGAATGAAAGATTCAAATATTATATTTCCTGTTATCACAATTTAACTCATTAATTAAGATATTAACAACCCGTTTGATTCACAGATTTGTAATTTTTAGAATTATAACGGATTTGTAATTTTTAGAATTAGTAAATAATGAAATTAATAATCCTACTGGATAGAGATTTGTTAAAAACATAGAGGGACTAGATTTTAGATAACACTGATCTCATGGGTTAGTTAAGCCTTTAAAATTATTAAGCTCAATCTGAATCATATGTACCAAATATAGTGTTATTTACTAATATTACAGCTTAGTTAAACAATTTTATATATCAAACGGACTGTAAAAGAAAAAAATAATAAGTAAAGAAGTTATGTGAACAAAACTTTGAAGTAAATCGTGTTTAAATGGCAAATTGAATTTTGATCCTTCTCCCTACTTTAGCTATTATATATAGATATTAGATTAAATTAACTTGAGACCTAGCTCAAGTGGCAAGAGCATTGCTTTTGAAAGTGAGAGATTTTGAATTCAAGTCCCCTGATCCACACTAGGTGAGATTTTGCTTTTATGGTGAGTGTAAAAGCATGACTATCCTCTGATGTGTAGCCCACAGCCCATCAGACCCTCCCATGAATCAAAAAAGAGATTAAATTAAATTAAGTTCAATTTCATTGGTAAATTGACTCAATCGCATTCTAAACTTGTTCGGAAAAATAAAATTTGAAATAACTTGAACTTGAAAATTTTGTAATACAAGAAATTACTATTTTTAACAATAAATTTACATGTAAAAATAAATAAATAAATAAACACATGAGACTAAAAAAAAATTAATAACAATGATGAGTGTTAAATCAAGTAGTATTGATTGGGCTGGATCTCAGTTGTTAGACCTTGATAAATATATCCTGCAAAGAAGAAAATATAGTCAAGAGGGTCAGGCTTTATGCCTGGCGAAAAACCTTCAACGGTCAAGTCAGTTTTAGGTTTTATGCTTTTTGTGAAAGAAAGGAGATAAGAGAAATATAGAGTTCAATCTACCTTTTATGTGGTTCCTCTCTTCCTTTTTATATGCTCCCAGCCTTTTTAGGTTTAAAGGGCAAATGTGGAAAGATAAGGGATACCTTTTGATTGATAGGGTCGATATACGGTCTCTAAAAGATAAGGTTTGAAATTGTCTTTGTCAAATAGCAGATAGTCGGTATCTAAGTAGGCATGGGTACGCCACATAAATACAACTTTCTTCTGACAAAAACGAGGTGACGTAGGTATTCTATTACCTCAGCTTTCTTTATGAAACTTGCTGAACAAGCTGCATTTATTGAGAGGAGGGCAAAGAGCTTTAAGAGAAGGGCGAAGTGGTGTCTTCGCCTAATACTTCGGGAACTGATCCCTTGGGCTTGTCTTCTATAGGCCTTTTCTTGGATCTTCATCTTCTACCGTCCCACTATATATTAAGTCATAGTGGGCTTATTATATCTTTGAGCCCATGATATTGCTGGTTGTTTTTGTCCCTTATTAGAGGCCCCTTGTTTCTCTGAAGGGAAGAGCATCAATAGAGCTTCAGTAGAAACACTTTGTCCCCTGATCAATCCTATTCAAGGACATGTTATATGTAATCGAAGTAGTTTTATCCACTTCGTCAAAGGTAAAGTGCTTGTACTAGTAGCACAATCTTTGCCAATAGTTGTCACGTGAGTCATGTCAATCATCTCTGATTTATTTAATGCGTTTGACAGCTGAGAGAG
Organism: Vernicia montana; assembly: GCA_949750685.1. Classification (NCBI taxonomy): domain Eukaryota; kingdom Viridiplantae; phylum Streptophyta; class Magnoliopsida; order Malpighiales; family Euphorbiaceae; genus Vernicia; species Vernicia montana. Next base: position 2,644 of record CATKHJ011049663.1, read on the forward strand.
TTCTACATTAAATACATGTCTTTTTAAGTACAATTATGTACACGTGGCAATGAATTGGTGAGATTTTCAAGGAAATTTCAAATTGGTAACCGCCTTTTGATTTTTCTCATTATTGCGCGACGGTTGGTAAGAGTTTCTTCTCTATATAAACCCTTCAGTTTATCACTTTAGAGCTCCTATTTGTTACTCTTGATTGTGAAATTTCTTATGTTTCCTTTCTTCTCTCAAATTTTTCAAAAATTATCTCTCTTTCTTCCATTAGCTTCAATGGCTCCCAAGAAGGATACTTACCCCAGGACAGACAGAGTTAGTGCCTCCCAATTCCAAGAGATTCTTAACCAAGTTTGGGGAGAGATCAAACCTATTGGTCGTATTGGCAAATTTGCAGCCTTCAGTGACAATATAGATTTCAATGAGAAATTTGTCTTCCGCCTTGCCTAATCTCATGAGAGAGTTTATTCAGGCGACCAAGACGCTATGCTTCCTAAAGATTTGGGTCATTACATCATTTTTTATCACCAATTGGAAGCCGATCTTTTATTCCCTCCTACCCAATTCATGGTGGAATGCTTTAACTACTTCCAAGTGAATCCGATGATGTTGACTCCCAATTCTATCAGAGACATGCATTGCTTCGAAGTACTGTGCTTCGCTTATGGAATTCATTCTTCTGCACATCTTTTTCAATGCTTCTTTAGACTCATAAGTGCTCAAGGGTCTCCTGGCGTGTATATGACTTCCGCCAGGCCCCTTCGAGGCCTTTTTATAGGCAAAGACAATAAGATAAAGGACTGGAAGAAAAAAATTGGAGTAGTTGAGATTACTGACGGTCTCAGCTCTAAATCAATAGGCTTTGGGTTTCCTGGCCATTTGTTGCTACCAGTCGAAGGTCTAAGTGAATGGCCGGAGCTATTGATTAATAACGAAAAGCAAGACCTCAAGACTCTCATTGGCGAGAAATATGTGTATGATGCGGAAAAGATAAAGTCCGCTATACATTTGAAGGATACTGAAGGAAACCCTACCCCAAAATTACGCCTTATGGATATCCGAGGTACGTCTTCATTCGTAAAGCTTTGTTATTATATCTCATATTGAAATTGTCAATACCTGTGCTTTTCTTGAGCTTCGCTATATTTATATTTGCAGTTAAGCCAAAGAATCCTGACCAATATCAAAATATTTTGAAGATGATAGAGGGGGTATCTCCCAGAGCTTATATTCCCGCCTTAGAGCTACCAATTTTAGATCCCTTTACTGGGAGGTTAAAGGTATGAATTGAAGCTGACTTTGGCCCCCCACCAGCTAAGGATTCTGATAAACAAGCTAAAAAGCTTCCAGTTGAATAGCCTCAAAAAAGGGCGGAGGTACCTACCGTGAGGCGAAGACTTGTTAAGGCCTCTGATCCTACCGTTCATGTTACTGAAAGGGTTGAGGGGTCTCACCCTGCTACTGCTCGTCCAGGGATATTACTTAAGCTTCTTGGCGGAGTCGTATCAGTGTGAACCCTCAATTTTACACCCTTATGATGCTGTCGCAGCTTGACACATGCTGAATTTCATATGCTACGCAGAGCCGGTACGGCGGTCCCACTAGCTGGTTAGCGGGCAGGGGTCAAGGGAGCAGCGCCCCCGAAAGGTAAACAATTTATTTTCTTCCAACATAGACTGATATCACTTTTTCGACTCTGACCGGACTATCTGTACTAGATAGTATTTTTCCAAAACTAACTGAATTTCTCTCAAAACTGACTGAATTTGTCTCAAAACTGACTGCTAATCTGTCTGATAATTAATTTTGGATCTACCGCCACTGATCGGTAATTTTTCAGGCTTCAAAAACCCCTGAACATTGACCCGAAAACAGAATCGAAGGGCGAAAAAGCCCAGAGCCCGAGGCATATTGCGGACGTCCGCGAGCTGTGCTCGTGCATCCGTGAGATGCTTGTGTGCTTCCGCGAGGCAGTCTCGCAGATGCCGCAAGACGCGCCGGTGGATGCGCCAGATGGCTGATGGACGCTGTGCGTCATCTGGCGCGTCCGCGACTGATGCGCCTGATACGCGTCGTACTAACGCCTGTCAGACATTTCAGTATGGGGCTGACATGTCAGTCCCATACTAACACGTCCACCAGAGGGCTGGCGCATTCGCCAGGCCTTCTAGCGCGTCCGCCAGAGGCTCTGGCGGACGTCCGCAAGCGCGTCTGGCGGACGTCCTCTTTTTTTGCCAAATTACCCTTTTACCCCTCTATTTTTCCATTTTTTTGGGCCCTTTTTAGTTTTTTTACCCTTCATCTGCTCCTATAAATACCCCCCCTCCATTCCCTTTCAAAACACACCTTGGGCATTTGTTGATTGTTATCCACTTACTCCATTATCTCTCTCTTTCTCTAATTAATTTTCCCTCACTCATTTTGAGTAATCACAATTAATTAATTAATTTAAAATTAATTTTAATTAATTAATTTTTCAATTAGTTTTCACTCAATTTGATTAATTAATCACTTTAATTAATTAATCATTTTAATTGATTAAAAATTGGGTAATTAAGCAAATCATCAAATTAATTTCTTTTTTTCTAAGAAAACCAACCTTGTTCTACGAAACGGAACTTCGATCCGGCAAAACCATTCTCTCACCACACAAACCCACAAAAAAGGTATAATCTCTTGCCCTCACTCAAACCCCAAACCAAATCAACTCAATCAAATATGACCGATCCTTAAACTTCTCCACCTCATAGTTGGGGTATGTAGGCATGCTTGGAATCTGAATCCAAGTCTCAAATCCAAATCCCAATCAATTCGCTTCCCCATTTATTTTTTATGTAAACGTCAATTTATACTTTTCTTATAAATTTTAAATTAATGCAATTAGTTAATTATTTTTGGAGTTAAGGAGCAATTTGTGGTTCTCCTAGAATCCATAAGGACTAGAGAGAACACTCTTCTTTACTTATGGATGTTTAAATACTTGTCCTTTATTTTTTCATATGTCTCATAATTATGTCATGCTCATGCATTATAAATCATCATTAATACTTATCATCCATGAAATCAATTTTCAAGTCAAATTAAACTAAAGAGCCAAATCGAGATTATTTTAAAATCAAAAACCTAATCCCCGAACTCAACCTGGTTCAAGGGCTAATGACTTTATCCTTGGGTAAATTAATAAAAAATTAATAAATTGGAGTCAAACTGGCTTCTTCCTTAATTTTTCCACTTAAATAAATTAGGGTGGCGACTCCCGATTCTCTTTCAAAAATCAAATCAATTTTCTGAGACGATAGCCGCTTCCAATCATTAGCACCGAAACTCGTACCTAACCTTCCTTAAAAATCGCTCGCCTTTTTTTAAGGCCCCTGAGCGAGGGGAGGGACATTCAGGTGAGGCCTCACAACCAGCCCCTCCCCCTCCTCCCCTTCCTCGTGCTGACAAAGGGAAGGGGATGATGATACTAGTTCAAAAGGAGCCGAAGAGGAAGGGACCTCCTTCTGCAAATGTGTTGGAGATGTTCTCCCATAGCTCCCGTGCTGCTGAAAAATTAGGAGATTTAGAGAAGCAGCTGAAGGACATACCCGACAATGAAGCCTTTAATGCTAGATTGGCTTCATTGGTCAAAGAAGATCTCTTCGCCTGATTTTACCAGACTTCGTCTCATGTATCCTTCTCCCGAAAAGAATCCAATTGTCAAAGAACAGCTGGCCTTAGAAGGCAATTTGCTTTATCTGATAATGCTTTGTCCATCTTCTTTGGTATACCAATATTGCTAATATTTAAGATTTTATCTTTGCAGATTCGGTAGAGCCAGTTATCGTTCCTTCTCTTTCGGAGTCTCAACTAATCTCATTAGTTCCCTCTTTGGAACCGATGATTGAGTTAGTTGTAGCTCCTAGAACTGGTTCAGAGGACCAAGCAGCAGCAAAGACCACTTCTCCTCCCGCCAAGCTTCCTAAGAGGAAATTAACAATTAAAGAATTCTTAGATGGGAGGAAAAAAAGACAGCTTCGCTAGTTTCAACTTCAATAACCCATTCTGAGTCTTATGAGCCTCCCCTCAAAAGACAGCAAATTGAAGAGCAGGTTGATGCTATAAAAAGAAATCTTCCTACAACTGAGGGGAGTAAAGGCTCCACTAAGCATGATCTTCCCTCTTATGTAGAGGTGACTATTAGAGCTCCACTGCTAGTGGTTTCAACAGTGCCTCTAACATTTCTTCGACCTGCTCCTACTTCGCTGTTAAAGTCCGCTGCGGAGGCTTTGGATAGGTATGAAAAAATACTTGAGGAGGTAGGTGCCTTCTTTGTTAATATCTAAATTTGTTATCCCTTGAATCCAATTAACCAATATTTTACATATATTTTCATAAAGGTCAAGCAAACTTAGATTCAAATAAGCTCCGCACTCAGTTAGGCCTCATGGAGGATCATTATAATACAGCCAAAAAAGCTGCTAAGGAAAGACAAGGAGATTGTTTGAAGCTGGAGGCAGAGTTGCTTACTACCAGGATGGCTTTGGAGGAGGAAAAGCGAAGGAGTGCTTTGCTAGAAAAGGAGAGAGCCAATATGGAGGCCCATCTTAAAATAAATGGCGAATCATACTAAAAAGCTAAGGCCGAAGTGGAGGCACTTTGTTCTACTTTGAGGGGGAAAGAATTGTCCTTAATAGATAAAGATAAAATAATTGCTGAGAAGGACAAGTCTGTTCTTGATCTTACTGCGAAGCTAGAAGAATTGAGGAAGCACAATGAGGAGATCGCCAAAGATGTAGAGGGGCTTTCTGCTCTTCACCCATATCTTGAAAAAGCACAAAAGGATCTCTGAGTGCCTACTTATTCTTATGAGCATGTGTTGAAAGGAGTTCAAGTTGCCGAGGAGTAGCAGAGACAATCCGAAGAGGCCAAAAAGAGAGCTATTATAGACTTCTTAAATTTTGAGAGCTTCGACCAACTCATCACCTATCATTCTTATAAGGCTGCTATGCAATATTATAATAATGCTTTCCAAGATGCAGTAGTTTTTTTCCCAAGCGTTTTGCAAAAGGTGCCTGAGATGGAAATTGATGACGAACCTCTTGTCCCCGATTTCTCTACCTTCTATGAAACTTCAAACAAAGGAGGGGAACATGTGCTTGATCCTAAAGACTTCCCTTCTTGGGAAAAGGAATTAGCTGAAGCACCTTCCTCTTTATTAGAACTAGAGGGTGACAGTGAGTTAGGTGATGAAGTCGAAGTTCAAACGGTCGAGCCTATTTCTGATATCTCTCTGATTGATCTTGTTGTATCATCGGATGAACCAGGTGCTTCGAAGGTTGTTGTGGACCCCATTGCAGATCCTCAATTTATTAGAGCTTCGCTTTGATTTATCAAGGCTTTATCTTGATTTATCAAGGCTTTTCTCTACGGGACTTTCACTTAGACTCGATTTGGCATTTTCCCTTTATTATAAGAGGTCTCGTTAGTCTTTCAAACTAGTCTCAATAGGCTATTTTTATTTTGTGGTGAGCTTTACCTTCCACAATTTCAAAGTAATCAAACATTCATTTATTCAATTAAGAAGACTCAGATAATCTTGCGAAAACTGCATCTCTTATTGACATTTACTGATAATACATCTTTAGGTGTTGAATATTCCAAGTGTGAGGAATTTTGCTACCTTCCATGGTTACAAGTTTATATGTACCTGGGCCTTTGACCTTTTGAACTTCTGAATGGTCCTTCCCAAGTTGGTGCTAACTTGCCAGTACCTTCGCGTTTCCTTGTAGCTTTAAGAAATCTCATAACCAAATCTCCTTCAATGAATACTCTATTCTTGACTTTTTTATTAAATTATTTGGCAGCCTATTGTTTATAAGCTGCCACTTGGATGCTAGTTATTTCTCTGAGCTCTTCAAGGAGATCTAGGTCTATTCTCATGGCTTGACTATTTTTTTTGTCTCCACAATAGTTAACTCTGCCACTTGGTAGAACAATATCAACAGGGATAACTGCTTTTATCCCATTAGTCAGACTGAAAGGTGTCTCTCCAGTCGGTTGTCTTAGAGTTATTCTATATGCCTATAGCACATGATGTAGTTCATCCGCCTAGCTTCGGCCGCATCCATCTAGTCTTCACTTCAGCCCTTGCAGGATTGTTCAATTAGTCAGTTCTATCTGGCCATTGTTGGTGGATGAGCAACATACTAGAAGTTTTGCTTGATATGAAGTCCTGAACAGAAAGCTCGCATTTTAGCATTGTCGAGCTGCTTCCCATTGTCACTGATGAGCTGGTATGGAATGTCAAACCTGCATACAACATTTCTCCATAAAAAGTTAATAACTTTATCAGCGATGATGGTGGCTAGTGGTTCTGCTTCGACCTATTTGGAAAAATATTCCACTATTACCAAAAAAAAATTCCTCTGTCCTGAAGCAATTGGAAATAGTCTCACTATATCCATCCCCCATTTAGCAAAAGGCCAAGGATGTTGATCAGTTGCTGGAACATGTTTGCCATTGTCATATTTCTGGCATGAGGGACATTTTCTAACAAAGGCCATTACTTCGTTCTTCATCCTTAGCTAGTAGTACCCTTGTCTAATTATCTTCGATGCTAACATCTTTCTCCCAATGTGCATTCCACAAGAGCCCTCATGTATTTCTTTAAAGGCGTATTCAGCTTCATTTGGTCTCAAATATCTTAACCAAGAAAGGAATATGCTTACTTGTAAAGGACTTTGCTATGTAAGGAGAAGTGAGCACTTCGATATTTGATCTTCTTTTCACATCTTTAAAACTCTTTCCATACTTGTCACATGGTCAGCCACACGGCCATGTGGTTGGGTGTGTGATAAGGAAATTTCAATTCTGTCAATTTTACACCCTGTCACACAAAAGGGTCACATGATGGTGTGATAGGGTGTGTGACATGAAATCAATCGAATTAGGCTTTGTCTTCTTCATAACTTTTGTATATCTTTTTCTTATCTTTTTAACGACACCTAAATCGTCTCAATCAGACATTTGTAGCTCAATTTATGCTCAAAATACTCCAAGGTGTTCAAAACTATCAATACATCAACTCTGCATTTGATCTTCAAAACTTTTCTTCAATTCTTGCCTAAAATGCTTCGAATTCGTGTCCTATCTTCATGATTTCAATAAATTTGACTCATAGAAACCTAAAACATGAAATTCCTATAAAAGAACTCTAGAAAAACACTAAACAAACAAATCAAACTCAATTTAAGAATAAAATACATTAAGAACAAAAGGTAAAATGTAGTCAATTAAGCACTTATCATAAGGAGAAGTGAGCACTTCAATATTTGATCTCCTTGGCCTCTTTCACATCTTCAGGCAGTTCGCCCTTCTCTAAGAAAGTCTTGATTGGATCTAACTAGCATGGTTCTTCGTCTACCTCCATTACCTCAGTTCCTTCCTAAATGCTATTGCTAGGGAAAGCCAGAGTTCCCATAAATATCCTTTGCGGGATTTCGACTGGATGAGTAGCTGCAAGTTTGCTGAGACTATCAGCTCTATAGTTTTCTCCCCTTGGGATTTTCTGAAACTGCAGCTTCACTCCTTTATCTTTCATCTTCTGGATTATGGCCTTCGTTTTCTACAGATATCTGACCATGTTTTCATCTTTAGCTTCGAATTCTCCTTCTACTTGTCCTACCACTAATTGTGAGTCACTGTAGACTATCAATTCTTCCAGACGAAGGTAATCTGAAAAAAGCAATCCCTGGATCATTGCTTCATACTCAGTAACATTGTTAGTGGCTTCAAAATCTAATCCCAAGGCATATTCCAATAAGAACCCTCGAGTATTCCTCAGCACATTACCAATACCACTACCTTCTTTGCCACTGGCTCCATTACAAATAATTCCCAACTCATCTCAGACTTTGGTAATGGTTGCCTTAAGGGAGATATTTTCTCAGGATTCTGCTCTTCAGGTTTCTGTTCAGGGTCAAAAGAATATTCAGATATAAAGTCTGCCAAGGCTTGAGCCTTAATTGCTAACCTTGATTTGTATTACAACCCGTACTGCCCAAGCTCTACCGACTAGCAAAGCATTCTTCCAGATATTTTTGGCTTGTGCAAGACTCTCTGCAAAGGTTGATCTGTCACCACTACTCCTTGATGAGCTTGCATATACACTTTGTACTTCCTGGCAGAGAGGAGTAGAGCATATGCGAACTTCTCTATTGGCAGATAGTTCAACTCTGCTCCTTGAAGGACTCTGCTGAAGTAGTAAATAGGTTTTTGCACTGAACTTTCTTCTCTGATAAATACTGAACTGATTGCATTATTAGAGGCAGATAAATAAATGAAGACTTCTTCGCCCGGCAAGGGCCTGCTTAAGATTTGGTCTGAACTCAAAAAGGCTTTTAAATCTTCGAATGCAATATGGCATTCTTCTGTCCATTCAAAGGTTGAATATTTTCTCAGTTTTTTGAAGAAAGGAAGGTATTTTTCAGCTGACTTAGACATGAACCTATTCAAAGCAACTATTCATCCTGTCAATATCTGCAACTCCTTGACACTCCTAAAGGCCATCATATCCAATATATCCTTTACTTTGTCTGGATTTAGTTCTATTCCTTTCTCACTAACCATATACCCAAGAAATTTGCCTCATTGTATGAAGAAAGCGCATTTTTCGGGATTAAGCTTCATCCCATATGCCTTCATCACATTTAGTACTTCGGCTAAATCACAGAGATGATCTTCGAAGGTTTTACTTTTTACTATCATATTATCAACACACGCCTCAAGATTCTTACCCAATTGATCTTTTAACATCATGTTAACAAGATGCTGATATGTAGCTCCAGCATTTTTCAAGCCAAAGGGCATTGAAACATAACAATAGATACCCTTATTTATTATGGATGAGGTATTCTCCTCATCATTTGGGTGCATTCTGATTTGGTGATATCCCTGCTTCGTATCAAGAGAATATAGACAACCATACCCTGCTGTGGAATCTACCAACTTGTCTATCATGGGTAAAGGGAAAGAATCCTTAGGACATGCCTTATTCAAGTCTGTGAAGTCCATACACATTCTAAAGGATCCGTTAGCTTTCTTTACCAATACAACATTTGCCAACTAGTCTGGGTACTAGACTTCTCTTATGAACCTTGCTTTCATCAACTTCTCTACTTTTTGGTCAATCACTTTTTGTCGCTCTGGACTGAAGTATCTTTTCTTTTGTTTGACTGGTTTATAAGCAGGATTTACATTTAACTGATGAGTCATGACCTCAGGGTTTACTCCCCCTATCTCTACCAAAGACCAGGCAAAACTAAGAACATTTGCTGTCAAGAACTGATTGGCTTGACACTTCTGATTTTCTTCCAAAGAAGAATTAATCAACAAGAATTTTTTTGGTTCTTCTCCTTTCACCAAAAATTTCTCCAACTTTTCAACTAGCTTAGTTCGTTGTTCTGAAATATAAGTGGCTGTTTCCATTACTGCTACCTCTTTGACTTGCACCGCAACTAAATTCCTCTTTGGTTTCTTACTATTCTGCTTGGATTCACTTCGCTTTTGTGTCCCAAACACACAAAATTCATTTCCCCCTGACTTGGGAATAGTCATTTTCAAATACCTTATATTAGTAGAGGCATCGAGCTCATACAACAGTGGTCTACCAAGCAGGACATTGTAAGAAAGCTGCATTCTGATTACTATAAACATGGCCATTACTGTCACACTATCAGGGGCAGTCCCAATGGTGAACGGTAGCTTCGTCATTCTTGCAGATGGGACTTTCGTTCTGTCTAGAGTATGAATTGGACTCCCCACTTCTTCGAGATCACTTTCTTTAAACCCCATTTTGTCATAAGCATCAGCTGTCAACAGGTTAACTGAACTTCCGTCATCAACTAGGATCCGCTTCACTACATAATTAGCAATAACTGCCTGAATAATAAGAGGATCTGCATGCGGAGTGCGAAGGATACTCCTATCGGGCCTTTCTATAGTTACCTTCGACCTGTTGCAATATACATACTCAAGCTCTTCTCTTCTTCTTACCAAGGCCTTGGCCTTATTATTGCTAACTATAGCTTTACCTGGCCCCCCAGTGATGCAGTGAATGACACTTGATGATCCATCATTCACTACCTGTTTTCCTTTATCTTCTCCAGATCCTGCCTTGTCTCCGCCACTCCTTCTCACAAATATTCCCAGGTACCCTTGACTTATCAGCCTTTCGATCTCTTCCAATAACTGTCTACAATTATTGGTATTATAACCATGGGTATTATGAAAGAGACAAACTTACTTCTATCCCTCTTGCTTGGCGGAACATTCATAGAAGCAGGTCGAGCCTAAATATTCTGATCTTTGAACGTAGAAAACACCTCTGCTGGGCTTGTGTTCAAAGGCATAAACTTGATTACGTCAAAGTCACTTCTGTCTGTTTGGTTCTGACCACCTTTTTTCCTGCCTGATGATCGGTTCTCATCTTCTACTGCTGCTTTTTGCTCGCCCTTTTTTTATTTGGTCACCTCTTTGGAAAGTACTTCAACTTCTATTCTTCTTCGCTTTGAAAAATGGCTGAAGGCAAGTGCATCATCTTGTCTGATATATTTCTGAGCTATGCCCATCGCATCTTCTAAAGTTCGAGGAGCATGTCTACATAATGCTTTGAAGTAATCAGAATGTGAAGTTCCATTTTGCAATGCTTCGACTGCTCTAGATTGATCAAGTTGAGTAACCTTAAGGGCTTCCCTATTAAATCGAGCCATATAATCTCTTAATGGCTCATTCTTTTTTTGCGTTACTAATTCTAGATATTGTGTCTTTATTTCAACTAGAATACTCAAAGCAAAACGATGCATGAAGGTAATAGCCAGTTGAGCAAAAGAGTTAATACTCTCTTCTTCCAATGATTCAAACCATCTGGTTACAGCTCCTCCAAAGAACTTCTAAAAGCTCGACATAGAGCTTCATCACTCATTGTTTGGAGTTTAATTGCGTGCTTATAGTCCATGATATGAACTCTTGGGTCTGCTTCGCCATTATACTTCTTCAGCGAAGGTGGTTTGAATTTACTGGGCAAACAATAATCACTGATGGTTTTAACAAAAGGAGATTTGAGAGCTAGGTTCAAACTCTTATCTATCCCCTTCTGATTTCCATCTTTAGTGAACTCCTCCAAAAACTTATTCAGCTTATTTCTCATCTCCACATCTTCTCCTTTGCTTGTTGCCTCTTGTCCGTCCTATCCTTCTCTATGTGAAGAAGATCCAGAGTCAGATTTATCACTTTTATATCCCCTTCTTCTTGAATGCCTTTCAAGATCATCTTTATCTATTGCTCCACCTTTCCTCTTATCATTTCTTTAGCCACTCCGCTCAACATCATTCCTGCTATGGTGACGCAGGTGTCAATCTTCTCTACTATGTCCTCCTCCATCGTGTCCATGCACACGTTCCCTCCTAGGTGGAGGTACTTTGACATCTTCATCTTCCTCTATTGGAAGGTTTCCTCTTTCTGCACGTACAACTTCTGACCTTACTCTTTTCCCTTCTCCTCTTATCACTGTTTGGTTTTCTGTCAATATAGGATCTCTCCCAATCTGATCTTCAAAAGGCAACTGTCGTGTTCTCCCCCTCCTATTTGTTTCAGGGGCAACACTTACAGTTTGACCTAAAGGTGTTTGTTGTTGTTGTTAAGTGACCTGTCAAGCAGAGGCAAAGGCATTTAAAAGTTGTAGTGCAAGGGTAAGGTATGGGTTGGAGATAGTATGAGGGATAGTGCTAGGACCTGGAGGAGTCTGCTGAGTGATTAATGTGCTTAAAGATTGTAGGGAGGCATTTAAGTCGATGGTTGTAGGAGTTTTCGTGTTTGTAAGTGGAGGGGGTTATTGTTGAGAGTGAGTAGGGCTTGGAGAACTATTTGGATCAGAATGAGTCATGATTATTTTGAATCAACAAAGAGATTAGCCAACGTTTCCCACAGACGGCACCATTTTGATGAGTATTAACTCAAGTAGTATTGATTGGGCTGGATCTCAGTTGTTAGGCCTTGATAAATATTTTCTGCAAAGAAGAAAATATAGTTAAGAGAGCCAGGTTTTGTGCCTGGTGAAGAACCTCGGACAGTCAAGTCAATTTTAGGTTTTATGCTTTTTGTGAAAGAAAGGAGATAAGAGAAATATAGAGTTCAATATACCTTTTATGTGCTTTATCTCTTCCTTTTTATATGCTCCCAGCCTTTTTAGGTTAAAAGGGCAAATGTGGAAAGATAAGGGATACCTTTTGATTAATGGGGGTATACGAGTTCTGAAAGATAAGGTTTGAAATTGTCCTTGTCAAACGGTAGATAGTTAGTATGTAAGTAGGCGTGGGTATGCCACATAAATACGACTTTCTTCTGACAAAAGCGAGGTAACGTAGGTATTCTGTGACCACATCTTTCTTTATGAAATTTGCTGAACAAGCTGCATTTATTAAAATGAGGGCGAAGAGATTTAAGAGAAGGGCAAAGTGGTGTCTTCGCCTAATGCTTCGGGAACTGATCACTTGGGCTTGTCTTCTATGGGCCTTTTCTTGGATTTTCATCTTCTCCCGTCCCACTATATATTAAGTCATAATGGGCTTATTATATCTTTGAGCCCATGATATTGCTGGCTGTTTTTGTTCCTCATCAAGCAATATCATACATCATATCCAAATATATTTATTAACACGATAAACATTTAGTAACATTATTAATATACTGTTAACATTTGATAATATCAATTTAAAGGTAGTAAATGAGTTAGGTCACCTAAAATATTATCTTTTTCGAATAGATTTAGGTAAAATCGTTTAAGTTGCTAATGGTTAGGTTATACAATGAGTTAATTTTTAATACAATTTCGAATGAAATCTGAGTGAAATTTGTGAATTTCAGATCGAGTAGAATTCACTCATATTCTTAATTAATTTTTTAAAAAATAACTTTGAAATTTATATATATATATTATTTTATTTTTGATTAGGTCAAATAAGTCATGCTCAAGTCCAATATAAGGATGGAGTCACCTTGTGTTGAGTGGGGTTAGTGATTCCACTCAAATTAGACCAAAATTTACTACTCCAACTTAATTACTATTTTCCTTGGCAAAAAAAAAACTTAATTACTATTTGTTCATGAGTGGTTTATTCTCTCTCTCTTATTTATTTATTTATTTATTTTTATTACAAGTTATACCTTATGATCAATTGGCAAGACAAACGAAGACATTGTCTTGCCAACATATGACAATTTCTCTCCCCTCCAAAAGGAGAAAAAGAACAATATAGAGATTAGAGAAAGATTTTACCTACATCAATGCAATGATTTTGAGAGGTAAACCTCTTTGACATTTTGTTAAAGCCAAAAAGGGTTTATATAATTAAAGGGACAGGTTTTTTTTTTTTTTTTTTTTTTCTTCTTCCTGTGTGCTTGTCACCTCTCTTTCCATGTTTTTGCTTTTCCACGTGATTTTCTCCTTAAAAAAAATTCTCTAAAAAGTATAAATTTATAACATAAAAAATTAAAAAATAAAATAAAAACAAAAACTATATAATATGAAAGTGAAAGGTAAAAAAAAAAACTGAAAATCATGAAAGCTGACACATCTAATCATAATAATAATCTTCGTTGACATCAAGAAATTGACACATTCAAGCAACGGTTGAGTGAAGACAGGGTTATATACATGTGCATGTACGTATAAGTATAGTATAAAAATTAATTATCATATACGTATAATTTAAAGAGGGAGAGAATGATGATGTTAGTTATCTTTTTATCATTATTAGTCTTCCCGTTTATGACCATATTATCATTAAACTCTCCTCCCTTTCTCTGTACCTTAAGTAGAAAGATATTATTTATTTGTTTTCTTTTTAAGTATATATATATATATATATATATATATATATTTATTTATTTATTTTATCCTATCATCATTATGTAGCTAGAGAATCAAAACAAGTACTTATATAGAAAATGCCTTTCTTGGTAACATCATATAAACATAATGATGATTTGCTAAATTCAGACAAATTAAAAGAAAATGAATTCATTACTTAAAAAAAAAAAAAAAAAAAAAAGAATTTCTCACCAATTCTCTCTATTTAAAAACTCAAATTTTACAAGAATTAAATTCAAATAAATTATATTTTATTAATTCATTTTAAAAAGAATTAATCTATAAAATTGAACTGTTTTAATATAAAAAAAAGAATTGATTTCAAAATCAATACAAATTATATCATTGCATAAAAGCATTTAAATTAATTAAAACTTCATTTATAGTCAAATTACATAAATATATATCATAATTTCTTAAAGTTTCAACACTTATAATTAACCTAGTTTTAGCATCTTTTCAAAATATTATTAGTATACATTATGGTAAATTTCCAGTACATACCATAATAAAAATATCTCTCAGTTCAATTAAAAATGAATTGAAATCCTCTTAATATTGGAATGAACATAACCTATCATATTTTTATAATTTTCACCTTTAAATGAAAAATGTATGGTTGAGATTTATTTTTAAAAGATGCTTAGAAAAAAATAATTTGATTGTCTGATATTATAAAGTTAAAAAATATATGAAAAATGATTTAGTACACTCAAATACACATTTATCTTTTATCACGTTATGAAACTCTAGCCATATATAATTTTATATAACTTCCATATAAATATGAATATAAAGTGCAGTCAATAATTTTTGAAAATATAGAAACATGACTTATAATGAGAAAATTTTGCCAAACAGATGTGATTTAGTTGGTTTTTTTTTTTTTTTTTTTAAATATAAAAAGTGAGAGGTCTTACGTTCGAATCTCTCAAATCACAAGAGTTATCACCACTTTGATGAAAGATATTAAAGGAGAGGGCTACTTCCTGTTGTGTAGCGTACAATATTATTTCGACCTATTGAAACTCTCTAATAAAAAAAAAATAATGAGAAAACTTATTGAAACAACTCCACATATGATCAGATAAAGTATACAAAGAGTAAAAGTATGTGACAAGTTATTAATAAGCAAGTACAAAATCCTTATACTATACAAGTTATCCACAAAAACCTTACTATAATACATATAATAAGTACATGTACAATATATATTGTATATGTAGAGCTTAAAGATGAAGAAAGAGCAAAACAACATAACAAATTGATTATGTGAGGAAATATGTGATCTTCAATATATTGACTATTTCTTTAATTATAGAGTTACCAAATTACTAATCAGTTAAGTAATAATTAAATATAATATATGTAGTAATTAATTGTTTAATTTAGTTAAAGAAAAGCGGTAATCAAGTTTTGAGAAATTGTTCGAGACAAGGCTTGAAGTTACCAAGACACTTGATTAGATAAGTGGTCCTCTTCATGAGTACACCCAAAGTTCAATTTGCACAAACTCTCTCTCTCTCTCTCTCTCTCTATATATATATATATATATATTTTTTTTTCTAAATTAATATTGGCATTTTATACACGTGCACTGTAGCTAAATTAAGAAAATAATTTTTTTTTCTTAACTATGTTTCGGTCACAATTAGGAAAGTCATCTTTATATAAAGCATAGGTTTTGCATTTCAACAACTATGGAGAAATTTTTTCAAGAAAGCACCCACACATTTGAAGAATAATAATGGGCCATCAATGTTGTAGCAAACAGAAAGTTAAGAGAGGGTTATGGTCTCCTGAAGAAGATGAGAAACTTATCAAGTTCATTACCACTCATGGTCATGGTTCTTGGAGTTCTGTTCCAAAGCTAGCTGGTATGTAATTAATAATTAATTCACTTTCAATAAGTTTCTAACTTTCATTGCTTCTTTTCTTGAAACTTTTTGAGATGGGTTAACTATAACGAGTTTGAATCTTTAATATGCTAATAACTACGAGGATTTGAACTCTTGACTTCCTGATTATCGAGTATGCAGCAATATTGTCAGGGTTAATTAGCCGTCAAGAATTGAATTCTTAATCTCTTGATGACTACGAGATAGATAATACAGTTAAGATTTGAACTTCTAATCTTTTGTCGATGGATTATAATTAAAATTTTGCAGGGCTGCAAAGATGTGGGAAGAGTTGCAGATTGAGATGGATAAACTACTTGAGACCAGATCTAAAAAGAGGTTCATTTACAGCACAAGAGGAGAGGACTATAATTGATGTTCATAGAATACTAGGCAACAGATGGGCTCAAATAGCTAAGCATTTACCAGGTAGAACTGACAATGAAGTCAAGAATTTCTGGAACTCATGCATCAAGAAAAAGCTCATAGCTCAAGGGTTAGATCCCAACACTCACAAACTCCTCTCTCCTAATTATAATAGCAAACAAAAAGATAACATTAACCATCAAAAATCCACCTCAGTTTTCACTATAAGTTCAAAAATGAAAGATCTTCCCATGGAACTGAAGACACCCTTTACTTCATTTTTCCCTTCTAATTACAATATTCCTCCTAATAATAATACACAAGCTTTATTGGATTGTTCTCCAAGCCAATTATCTTATTCCATGGCAAGTTTCCCCATATCTTGTTCTCCTCCTACTACTACTACTTCATATGGGGGGTTTGGTATCATAGATGATGAGAAGTGCTTGTGGAATAATAGTAGTGGTTTTGGTGGTGGTGATATTGAGCAAATTATTGAACCCTCAAGAAATGAAGAAATAATGCAAGTAGTAGAAGAAATTGATCATGAGAAGACTAATAATAACATTAATAATAATAATAATAATAATAATGAGTTGAGTGTTGGGCAAAATAATATGGATTTTACTTATTCATTTGAAAACTCTAATTTTGATTTTGATTTGGAGTCTACAGTACTAATGCCTGCAGATGAAATGTATTATTATAATGCTAGCCCCATTGATAATCTTACATGGGATACTCAGGCCTTGCAATAACAAAATAAACTACTCCCTCTCTCTCTTTCCTTTTCTTTGATTGGGACTTGGGGTTATGGTGTTGAGATCACATTTGTTGCTTAAATGTTGAACAAATTTAGTGATTCCTTGTTGATGAACATATTGTAAGATTTTTCTTTTTGTACGGTACTTTTGATAAAGTGGAAGATAATATATAAATGGGTTCTTTGTGTTTAATTTTAATTTTTTGATTCAAACTAGTTTACTGCTATCAAATTATCTTAAGTTAACTATTCATCACATATATAGTTATTGGATAATAATTCAATAGTTTGAATACTTATTGGCTGCGTTTTGATTTCTGAATTAGATAATAAATGAAGATTTTTTTTTCATTAATGAATCATTTCATTTTTGCTAGGATGGTCTGTTTTTTATCATATCAGAGAGATAAATTTAAGAAATATTTGATAATTCAATTTAATACTCAAAATTAAAATTTTAGTTCATAATCCTTTTAAATTGTTTGATAATATTTGTCTTAAAAAATTCAATTAAATTAAAAATAACTAAAAATAATAAGTCAAAATTTTAATTTAAAATTTATAATGAATGTAATAACTGATTAAATTTTTAAACATTTACAAAACTTAAAAATTATACTACTTACATTATTTAACACTTAAATTTTTAATTTTTAATTTTTAAATTTACTAAACATCACTTTGGTAATACTAAAATTAACCCATGATATACTACTTTCCTGCTAAAAAAAACATATAATGTGATGGGTCCCAGCAAGGGCGGACCAACAACATAGTTTGCCCCCTCAATTTATTTTTTTAATTATATATATATTAGACTCGTAGGTTACTAATATAAAATATTACTTTTTTACAATTCATTTAGAATAAAAAATTATGATATAAATATAATAAGAAATGAAATTTAAATTATTATTATTATTATTATTATTTTAAAATTAAGTAAGAACAAAAATTAAGAGAATAATATTTAATTATAAAAAAAAATATTTTAATACAATATATATAATTTGAAATATGTTAAATATTTTATCTCTCATCCAAAAAAAAATTTTAGAAAAATTTTGTCAGTTCTCTTCAATATTTTGACAATTTTATATTAATTATTTTATAATATAATAATAGTATAAAATTTATCATAAAAATAATATATAAAAAAATTGAACACAAAATTATTTAAAAAGTGAATATAGAAAACATAAATTGAATAAAAAATTTCAGGAAATAGTTTTTGAAAATTCAAGAAAACATAATTTGAAACCTAAAGTTTCTAAAATCCATCTCTATAATTCCCAAGAAATCAATATTTGTCAAACCTACATAATATCACAATGCAAATATTTCTCCTTTGATTTTTGAAAACTGGAGAGCCAAAATTGATGATTCCTATGTTTCAAAATATGTGAACTCCATGGATTGCAACATGAAAACATACAAAATAGTATGTTAAAAAAAACATATAAAATAGTGCAAATAACTAATAGAAAAAGCTTTTGTGTCATGCCTCGTTCTCGGAACTCTTTTAAATCGGCTTGTTAACAAGCTCACATCTTCTTCATTGACTGAAGCATATCAATCTTAGGGTATGGGTAGGTTTAAAGCCACCGATTACCTCGTAGAATCTTTATATGTTCGGAATATAATTTTATGTATTAATACTTAGACAAGAAATCTTTCTCATTTTATTCATATAAATCACTTCATTACAATAAAAGGTCTTTCTTACAATCCATTCTCTTCCTAGTACAATTCATCAGCAGTTAGGACTTATAAAGCCATTACAAGTAAAACTACTTAATATTCTATGTCTGCATTCTACTCTAATTCATATACTTTCCTCATCATAAATAGCAAGAGCCTCTTCGTTAATGAACGAGGCTATGCCCTTCGCCTTCTATGTCTCCAAAATTGCCTAAAAACTTCTAAGCTAAATCTTAAAATCTACAAACGATATGGTGAGCCGTCAATTTAGTAAAATCATAGAAATGCATGACGAACAAGGAATTCATGAATGAGTAATATCTAAGGGAATTAAACATCATAGTTCATATAGGAAATCATTATAATAAGGATCAAAACGTCATAAGTATCGAAGACAATTTCATTTAAAATATTCTTTCTTTTAAACTGACAGAATCATTCATCGGTGAGTTGGGTTTATATTATCCATATTACCGTGAACCTCATATCATTATCCATCAGAGATCTAATGGTGGGACTAGCCATTAACCCAAAAGTCTTTGTAATTGTAGCACCATCATATACTATTGCGATATAAGTACAACAATCGAAGGCACTTATGAGCTTACTCATGTACTTTTCGTAACAATCAAGGACTACTACATGTCCAACAAACACCTTCGCATACCTGCGAGGATACATCTGACTTAGTTTATAGACCCGATCAGTTGAGTCACCAGTGCACTTAGTCCAATGAATATCCTCATTAGTTAAACGTTCTGTTAATTTTTAACATTCAATATATATATATATATATATATATATATATATATATATATATATATATAAACAATAATACTTAAAAGAAACTTTTCATATCATTTCATTATTGAAGTTAGCCCAAATGGTTTCGTTTACAATATAATGACTTCAGTTCAAATGTCCTTTATCTATTACAATAGAATTAGTTTCGATTACAATAGAATGAGTCTGATTACAATCAGGACTACCTAGTTCATAATAGTATAGCTTCGGTCCAAATGACCTCGCTTATATATTGATGACTTCGGCCTTGAATGGCTTCGCCGATTTCATTTTTTGATAGAACTTACAAAAATTTACATTAATAAGTTACCCACCTAAGGTGATGGCAACAATAATACTTATGAAAGTAATAAAAACATGGGATGTTAGCAAATGAATGGAATTCAACGAAATGCAAGAAGGAATTTTCATCATATTGTTCATGTATTTCTTACCTTACATATAATAAGAATTACATTCCTATAATCTTATCTCTCATATATCCACCTTAAGCCCTAGCTCTGCGGCACCCCTCAAGTTCCTTTTGGACTCTTAATTTCTCTATTATTTTCGAGGGCCTCTTCTCTAATAGAGATCAAAATCATCACCATCCAAATCTCCACCAATGGCCTTCTAATAACTCCCTGATCATTTCAGACCAAGGTATCACTACCTAGACTCTAATCATCATCAAGTTCTGCTTCGCTCATCCTTGGGCTCACCAAATCCACCTATTTATCCTCTAGACCCACTTAGAAATCTTCTAAGAAAATCGGAAGAATCATCTACATCTTAGATCTTGGGTTTCATTTGCCAATGACTATTTCCTTGAAAGAAAGTTTAAAGAGAGAGCTTTTAGGGTTTGAATTTGGTTTCTACTGAATTTCAAAGAGAAGCTCAAAATTTAAACTTTTAGAAAGGGAAAGAGAGTTGTAACCATTCAATTATGAAACTAATTGGTTTCTTAAGCTTTTAAATAAAAAGGAGTAATTATGACTTCTTTATGAAAAGACATAAAGTCATTCAACAGTTACTTATGGAAAAGACTTTTCACATTGGAAACGTAAATTTTTATTGGAAACGGTAACTTTTCCTCGGAAAGGAAAATATCATTAATGGTTTGTCAGAGGTAGATATCTTCCCACCTAATCCTCACTTATCCGTTACAATATAATATCTTAAAATGTTGCTTTATACACTCTCGAACTCACTGGTTCGCTTTGTAATTGTCTACTGGTATGGAAGCCCTACCATCGAATCCACAGTTCATCTTCGCTCAACAATCTTACTTCCTTTGAAATTTATAAACATCTTCGGTCTCGTTATCAAATTCCTAGACTCATCACAAGTTCGCTTCACGCTTGTCTCACTGAATCGAACCCATTTGTTTGCTTACTATCATCAATTCCTTCACTCATCGTACTCCCTATCATGTTCTCCTATTGCATAAATTTTTCTTATCAATGAACTTGTACATATTCCTCTTCATGTCATGTCTCTCATTATTTCTATCATCTCCCATGCAAGTTCATCTTATGATCTATTATCATTTCTATGATTAATCTTCCTATATTCTTACTTTTATCACCAACCTGACGTTAATCATTAAGACTCCAACCCATGTTTCGGTCCTTCTCTTCGTTCTAATGTCTTCTCTCCTCATGTTTATTACGACCACCACTAAAAAAAAGAAAATAGAGATTAGCGACTACGGAAAATAGTTGCTAAGCCCTTCTTTTTAGTCGCAAAAATAAAATAGCGATTAAAAAATATAGTCTCTATTTTCCTAGTAGTTAAATTTATTTTGCGACTAATTAGTCGCTAATTTGCGACTAAAACAATCAGCGACTAAAAAAAATATTCACTAAATCAGTCAAATCTTGTCGCTAAACCAGTCGCTAGATGACAAGTTGACAACTGAAATTGCGACTGATTAGCACAGGCCCATTAACTCAATATCAATCATTTTCATCTGCACCATCAGCAAAAGATCTAAGTTCCTATAGATTCAAGTAAATTTATAATTTGATAATGTTTATTTAATTTATTTGTTTTGTTATAATATAACTATGTATAAATATAGGTAGATCATGCCCCAACCCAGATTGACCCATCTGGATTGAGCCGCTAGACTGAGCCAAAGCACTAATCCAACACCCTCCAGCCACCACACAAGCCATTAACACCAAGTTTCTTCAAAATCGCAGCCAACACAATATTCAGAGCCATAAATCACTCATTAAACAATAAAACATAGGATTTAAATCCCAAAGCCATTGCATGTCAAATTCAAACCTAGATCACCAAGAAGCAAAGAAGAAAATACAGACCCAAATATTAACTCAAGGTAATTAAGAAATAAACCACAACAATGGATATTTTTATCCAAAATCATTAAGAATTGAAGAGAAAATGAAGAAGAAAACGAAAGTAAGGCAGAAAATGAAAATAAAAACTAAGCTAAAAGAAAAGGAAGAAGAAGATTTAGCTTCTGAACGCCAAAAGGAGACTCCAGCCTTTTTATCGCCATTGCCGTTATTAGTGGTGGTCACGCGCCGAAAAAAGCCTCCTCTCCTCATAGTGCCGCTTTGCTCCTCTTTCTTTCTAAAAAATTCTCTAAACTTAAAACTAAATAAGAAATGAGTTAAGGATATATTTATATGTAGGTTAAATGAATTTAAAAAAAAAATTTGAGGATAGTAAAACATCGTAGTTTTAAGGGTGTGAGTAAATCCAATTAAAATTCAATAATGTAGCGACTAAGTCCACTAGTTGCTAAGTTTAGTGACTAGCAGATTTAGTCACTAAAATATTGACACGCGAGTATACAATTCCTTAGGCCAAACTATAGTTGTCATTTTTTACTACTTAACTTTTAGTCGCTAATTATCGACTATATAACGACTACTAATAGTTGCTAAATTTGGCGTTATTTTTGGTGTAAAATTATAGCACCTGTTTAGTCGCTATTTAGTCGCTTATTCAACATTTTTTACTAGTAGTCGCTATTTAGTCGCAGATTAGTGACTAATTAGAGGTAGTCGCTAATTTTAGTAGCTAAAATTTAATTTTGTAGTAGTACACTAATATCTGGGGTATTAGATTTTGACAATACTTTGTAATATCCTGTGAATCGATAGGGAAGAAAATAGAAGAAGGTCTCACATTCAACTCCAGTTGTTTCATGAATGTGTTCTCTTTATTCAAAAAATTTCTTGCAACTCTCATCAAAAGGTTAGCATCATTCCATCTCAAATGGGTATCATCATACATTGTATAAAACTCCTCCAAGCATTCCATTATGAACGAACTGCAAAGAAAGAAACGTCAAATCAAGTAGGTAAATGCAAAGAAATGTAATTTTCTTTGTGCATTCTGCCCTTTTTGTTTTTGAATTATTGAACTGAGAATTAAGAGATTACATCATATAAAATTGTTAGACTTGAGAAGGAAAAAAAAAAAGCATTTTAAACAATTTGATTTCATTAAATGCTTTATAGATTTTTTGCCCATCTTTGCCAAACTACCACCATTGTTTTATCGTTTCTCCCCAGTCCAACCATTTCAAAAGTTAAAAAGAAAAACAAAGAGAGAGAACTTTGAAAGCTCAACCACTCATCTTGGAAGGTATCCATCTTAAGAATTATATAATTTTTTTTTATAAGCAAGAATTACATAGGGTTGAATTCAAAAGATACCAAATTTAAGGTTGAGTAGAGATTAGGCCTATAGAGTCTTATGATAAGTTGATAAAATTAAATTAATTTAATAAGTATTTATCTAATTGTTTTAATAATTAAATAAAACAATTAGTTATGGGTAATGAGTTAATGTGGGATCCATAGAGTAGTAGTCGTTTAAATCACAAAGACTTTCTAATTAAAATAATTAGAAAAATACTTATCAAATTAAAACAATTAGATAAATACTTAGCTGACGTTTAGTAAAACTGAAAAATTAAACGCTGAAAAATTAAGGTGGTGTTTGATAACACTATTCAGCACTTAAAATTAAAATTTTCAGCACTTAATCGTTTTAAATTTGTTTGATAACTACATCTTAAAAGTCTAAATTAAGTAAAAAACCACTTAAAATGATAAGTCAAAAATTTTAACTTAAAATTTATACTGAATGCAATAAGTGATTAAATTTTTAAATATTTTTACTATTTAAAAATTATATCATTTATTTGATTCAGCACTTAAAATTCAAAACTTAAATTTTTAGTACTTAATTTTCAGTTTTACCAAACATCACCTAAGTGTTAAATTTTAAGCGCTAAATATAATCAATCTGTTTGATAACTGTTATTATTGAAAATTATTAAACTTTTTTATTGGACATATTTAACTATGTGATATTGATATTTAAGTTTTAATCATTAAACATAATTTTGAAATTAAAAAAATAAAAATTATAAATAAAAAAATTTAGAAGTAACAATTATATTAGGATAATATTTCTCATATTGGTGCAAAATATATATATATATTTCTCATAAGTTTTTAAAAAATAAATAATATTAAACTTTAAATGAGTATTACAAAAACTGATAAATGAATATAAAAAAAAAAAATTAATACAACTAAAAGTCAACACTCACATATTAACCAATTGATTTGTCAATAAGAAATTTAAAAATATGCTAAGGATATTGATGAGGGACAAAAATGACCAATAATGTGTTAGGCCTAAATTAATTATAAAGCCCACTATGGTACAATATTAATGCAGAATATGAGAAGATGAAGATTTAATGAAAGGCCCATTAGGGAAAAGCTCAGAAGGCCATTCTCTACCACACTAAGACGAAGATATCACTTCGCCCTACACCAAGGCTCTTTGCCCTCCTTGCAATAAATGCAGCTTGTTCAGCAAACTTCATTAAGAAAATTGAGGTCACAAAACACTTACGTCATATTACTTTTATCATAAGAAAGTCATACTTATGCGGCGTACCCACACCTATTCCTACACCGACTACTTGCTATCTGACAAGGACAAGGACAAGTGCAGATCTTATCTTTCAGAGCCTAAGCACAGACTCCATCAATCAAAAGGTATCTTACCTTTTCCCCATTTACCCTTTAACCTAAAGGGCTTGGGGCCTATACAGGAAAAAAGGAAATCATAAATGAGATTCAGATTGAATTATATACATCTCTTATCTCCTTTCTTCTCACAAATATAGAACTAATACTAACTTGAACGTCGGAGGCTCTTCGCCAGGCAACCAGCCTGGCCCTCTTGACTTTGTTCATTTATTGCAGGATCATTGAATCAAAGCCCAACAACAGAGATTCAGCCCAAAATAAAATACTTGTTGATTTAATACTCATCAAATTGGCGCCGTCTGTGGGAAACGTTGGCTGATCTCTTTGTTAAGTCAAAGCAACCATGACTCGCTCTAATCCAAATGATGTTCTAAGCCCTACTCACTCTCAATCATCCCTTCCACCCACAAACACTCAAATTCCTCCAACCATTAATTTAAATGCTTCCTTACAAGCACTAAGTACATTAATAGCCCAACAAACCCCTCCTGGTCCTAGTACTACTCCTCATACTACCTCTAACCTAGACCTCACCCCTGCACTACAGCTTTTAAATGTTCTTACCTCTGCTGTACAAGCTGCTCAGCAACAACAGCAAACACCTCTAGGTCAAAATGATAGTATTGTTCCTGAAACAATGCAGAAGGGGACAACGCGACAACTGAATTTTGAGGGTCAGACTGGGAAATATCCCATACTGACTGAAGATCACGTAGTAACGAGAGGAGCAGGGGAGAGAATAAGATCAGAAGTAGCACGTGCAGAAAGATGTGACTTACCAATAGAAGATGAAGATGCAGAGCCTGCAGGGATATCTCCGCCTAGGAGAGAACGTTTGCATAGGCATGATAGAGGAAGGCATGATAGAGGAAGGTATGATAGAGAAGACAAACGTTCTCATCATCATGATAGAGATGATGTGGAGCGAAGTGGAAGGAAGAATAGTCAGAGAAGGGGGAGATCTAAAGAGAAGGATAATATGGAGGGACATTCTAGAAGAAAGGGGCGAAGAAGTAACGAATCTGAATCTAGTTCTTCTTCACTTAAAGGGAACCAGGGAGCAACCAGTTAAGGAGAAGAAGTGGTGATAAGAAACAAACTGAACATATTTCTAGAAGAATTTGCTAAAGATGGAAATCAGAAGGGAATAGATAAAAGTCTGAAACTGGCCCTCAAATCCCCTTTTGTTAAATCCATTGGTAATTACTGTATGCCTGGCAAATTCAAACCACCTTCGCTCAAAAAGTATAATGGCGAAGCAGACCCCAAAGTCCATATTATGGATTATAAACATGCTGTTAAACTCTAGACAATGAGTGACGAAGCACTATGTCGAGCTTTTCGAAGTTCATTGGAAGGCGCAGCAACTAGATGGTTTGATTCATTAAAGGAGGAGAGTATAGCCTCCTTTGGTCAGTTGGCGACCGCCTTTATGCATCGCTTTGCCTCCAATATTCCAGTAAAGAGAAAGACTCAGTATCTTGAATCAGTTACACAAAGAGAGAATGAGCCTTTAAGAGATTACATGGCTCGATTTAATAGAGAAGCTCTCAAAGTTACTCAACTTGATCAAAACAGAGCAATCGAAGCTTTGCAAAATGGTACGTCTCATACTGATTATTTTAAAGCATTATGCAAACACGTTCCTCAAACCTTAGAGGATGTTATGGGCATAGCACAAAAATATATAAGACAAGATGATGCCCTCACCTTTAGCCATTTCTCAAATTGAAGAAAGACAGAAGTGGAAGTGCACCCTAAAGAAGTAGCAAAGTCCAAGAAGGGAGAAGTGAAATAAGTAATAGGCGGAGGAAACAAAGCATCGGGAAGGAAAGGTGGAGGTCAAAATCGAACAAGTAGAGCTCCACTTGATTTTGACATGAGCAAATTCACGCCTCTGAAGGCTAGCCCAGCAGAGATATTTGCTACGTTTAAAGATCAAAATATATGGGTTCGACCACAGCCCATGTACGCCCCGCCAAACAAGAGAGATAGAAGTAAGTTTTGTCTCTTTCATAATACTCATGGGCACAATACCAATGATTGTAGACAGCTAATCGAGGAAATTGAAAGACTGATAAACCGAGGGTACTTGAGCAAATTTGTGAAGAAGAATGGTGAAGATAAGGCGGGATCTAGTGGAGACAGAGGGAAGCAAGTGGTAAATGATGGGTCAGCGGGTGTTATCCATTGAATTACTGGGGGGTCGACCGAGGTTATTGTAAGCAATAACAAGGTGAAGGCCTTAATGAGAAGAAGAGGGGAGCCTGAATTTGTGTATTATAACAAAACGAAGGTCATCACTGAAAGACCTAATGGAAGTACACTTCGCATTCCACATGCGGACCCTCTGATCATCCAGGTTGTCATTGCAAACTATGTAGTGAAGCGAATCCTTGTAGATAAAGGAAGTTCAGTCAATTTATTGACAGCTGATACTTATAACAAAATGGGATTCAAATAAAGTGACTTGGAGGAAGTAGGAAGTCCAATCCGTACCTTAGACGGAACAGAAATCCCATCTGTTGGAGTAGTGAAGCTGCCGTTTACCATGGGTACAGCTCCTGATAGTATAACGGTAATGGCTACTTTTGTTATAATCAGAATGCAACTTTCTTATAATGCCTTACTTGGTAGACCATTGTTATATGAGTTGGATGCTTCCACCAACATAAGGCATCTTAGAATGATAATCCCGAAGTTAGAAGGGGGTGAATTCTGTATCTATGGTATACAAGAACAAAGTGAACTCAAACAGGAGAACAAGAAAGCGAGGAGAGATTCGGCTACAGCACAAGTCGAAGAAATAGCAGTGACAAAAATAGCTACCTATATACCAGAACAACAAACTGAACCAGTTGAGGAGCTAGAAAAAATTCTGGTAGAAGAAGAAGAACCTGAAAAATTTTTGTTGATTAATTCCTCTTTGGAAGAAAATCAAAAAAGTCAGGTAAGTCAGTACTTATTGACTAATATTCTTAGTTTTGTCTGGTCTTCAGCAGAAATGGGGGGGAGGGGTGAACCCTGAGGTGATTACTCATCAATTGAATGTAAATCCTACTTATAGACCAGTCAAACAAAAGAAGAGATGCTTCGGTCCAGAGCGACAAATGGTGATTGATCAAGAAGTGGATAAATTGATGAAAGTAGGATTTATAAAAGAAGTTCAATACCCAGAATGGTTAGCTAATGTGGTGTTGGTAAAGAAAGCAAATGGATCATACAGAATGTGTGTGGATTTCACATATTTGAATAAAGCTTGTCCCAAAGACTCCTTTCCTCTACCTATGATAGACAAGCTTGTGGACTCTACAGCAGGGTATGGTTTCTTATCTTCTTTTGATGCGAAGCAGGGATATCATCAGATAAAAATGTATTCAGATGATGAGGAGAAGACCTCATTTATAATAGAGAAAGGCATTTATTGTTATACCTCAATGCCCTTCGGTCTGAAAAATGCTGGAGCTACATATCAGCGTCTTGTCAACATGATGTTTAAAGAACAATTGGGTAAGAATCTTGAAGCATATGTTGATAATATGATAGTAAAAAGCAAAACTTTTGAAGATCATCTCCGGGATTTGGCTGAAGTATTAAATGTGATGAATGCATATGGGATAAAACTCAATCCTGAAAAATGTACTTTCTTTATACAAGGAGGAAAATTTCTGGGATACATGGTTAGTGAGAAGGGGATAGAACCAAATCTAGATAAAGTAAAAGCTATCTTGAATATGACAACCCCTAAAAATGTCAAAGAAGTGCAGAGACTGACAGGGCGAATTGCAGCTTTAAGTAGGTTCATGTCAAGATCAGCTGAGAAATACCTTCATTTCATTAAAAAGTTAAGAAAATATGCTACCTTTGAATGGACAGAGGAGTGCCAGAGTGCATTTGAGAAATTGAAAGCCTTTTTGAGCTCAAAACAACTTCTGAGCAAACCATTGCTAGGCGAAGAGGTTCTAATCTATCTATCTGCATCCGATAAAGCGATTAGTTCTGTGCTGATCAGGGAAGAAGGGTCAATTCAAAAACCCATCTACTATTTCAGCAAAGTTTTTCAAGGAGCAGAGTTGAATTATTTGTCAATAGAGAAGCTGGCATATGCTCTACTTCTCTCCGCCAAAAAATATAAAGTATATTTGCAAGTTCATCAAGGGATAGTGGTGACAGATCAACCCTTACAAAAAGTCTTGCACAAACCAGAAACATCTGGGAGAATGCTTTATTGGTCAGTAGAATTGGGACAGTATAGGCTACAATATAAATTAAGATCATCAATCAAGGTGCAAGCCTTAGCATATTTTATATCTGAATGTTCCTTCGACCCTGAACAGAAATCTGAAGAGCATAATCTTGAGAAGACAACTCAAATAAAGAAATCATCATCAAAATCTGAATCAAGTTGGGAGTTATTTGTAGATGGGGCCAGTAGCAAGGAGGGAAGTGGCATTGGTATTGTAATGAAAAATATTCAAGGATTCCCGTTGGAATACGCTTTGAGGTTAGACTTTGAGGCTACTAACAATATTGCTGAATATGAAGCAGTAATCCAGGGGTTGCTTTTCTCAGACTGCCTTCGCCTGGAAAAATTAACAGTTTACAGTGACTCCCAACTGGTGGTAGGACAGATAGAAGGAGATTTCAAAGCCAAAGAAGAAAATATGGCCCGGTATTTACAGAAAGCGAAGACCATCAGTCAAAAAATGAAAGATAGAGGAGTAAAGTTGCAGTTTTGGAAGATCCCAAGAGGAGAGAACTATAGGGCTGATAGCCTCAGTAAACTTGCAACTATTCATCCAGTCGAAGTCCCTTAGAAAATATTTATGGGATCCTTGGCTTTTCCCAGTACTCAAGAAGGAGGAGAAGTAATGGAGATAGATGAAGAACCATATTGGTTAGACCCAATCAAAACCTTCTTGTAGAAGGGTGAACTACCTGAAGGTAATAAAGAAGCCAAAAAAATGAAGTGTCGAAGTGCTCATTTTTTCTTACATAATGGAGTTCTTTATAAAAGAGCATTTTCTCTTCCTTGGTTAAGATGTCTGAGACCAAGTGAGACTGAATATGTTCTTAAAGAGATACATGAAGGCTCCTGTGGAATGTATATAGGGGGAAAATTGTTGGCAGCTAAAATAATCAGACAATGATATTATTGGCCAAGAATGAAAAGTGAAGCAATGGCTTTTGTTAGAAAATGTCCTTCATGCCAGAGGTTTGATAGTGGCAAGCATATCCCAGCAACATATCAAAGGCCTATATCTAGCTCTTGGTCATTTGCTAAGTGGGGGATGGATATAGTGGGACCATTTCCCACTGCTTCGGGTCAGAGAAAATTCCTATTGGTAGCAGTGGAATATTTTTTCAAATGGGTCGAAGCTGAACCATTAGCTACCATTACTGCTAATAAGATAATTAGCTTTTTATGGAGAAATGTTGTATGCAGGTTCGGCTTTTCATACCAGCTCGTTAGTGACAATGAAAAATAGTTCGACAATGCCAAAGTGCGAGCCTTTTGTTTAGGACTCCACATTTAACAAAATTTCTCGTCTGTGGCTCATCCATAAACGAATGGCCAAACGGAAGTGACCAATTGAACAATCCTACAAGGGCTGAAATGAAGACTGGATGGATGTAGCCGAAGCTGGGTAGATGAACTCCATCATGTGCTGTGGGCATATAGAACAACTCCAAGACAGTTGACTGGAGAAACCCCTTTCAGTTTAACCTACGAGACTGAGGCAGTCATTCCTGTTGATATAGGTTTACCCAGTGGCAGAGTTAGTTATTGCAGAGATGAAAAAAATGATCAAGCTAGGAGGATAGACTTGGATCTCCTTGAAGAACTCAGAGAAATAACCAGTATCCGAGTGGCAGCTTATAAACAGCAAGCTGCCAATTACTTCAACAAAAAAGTAAAGCATCGAGTATTTTCTGAAAGGGATTTGGTTATGAGATTTCTAGAAGCAACTGGAAAGCGCGAAGGAATAGGTAAATTAGCGCCAAGATGGGAAGGTCCATTCATAATTCGAAAGGTTATAGGTCCAGGTACTTATAAGCTTATAACTATGGAAAGTGGCGAAGTTCCTCATACATGGAACATTCAACACCTCAAAATGTACTACCAATGAATAGCAATGAAAATATGCAAATTTCACAAAGATGTCTAGTCTTCCTTCTTAAAGTGAACAACATTAATTGAAGACCTGGTAAATTGCCAGGCGAAAGTCCTGGTAAATTGCCAGGCGAAAGTCCTGGTGAATCTAGGCGAAAGTCTTGGTGAATCCAGGCGAAAGTGCTGGTAAATCGCTAGGCGAAAGTCCTGGTAAATCACTAGGCGAAAATCCTAGTGAATCTAGGTGAAAGTCCTGGTGAATCCAGACGAAAGTCCTAATGAATCTAGGCGAAAGTCCTGGTGAATCCAGGCGAAAGTCCTGGTGAATCCAGACCAAAGTCCTAGTGAATGTTGAAACAAGGGTTCCATATGTGATTTTGATGATACAAAACATTATTACTACTAACAAGTTTGTTTAGTGTTATTGTTATTAGTAGGTAATCTTTAATTGCTATTAATGCAATTAAGTGAAGAAATTGAATCAATAAGATGAAAAGAAGCCTTGAGTAAACGAAGACCAGAGATGAAAATCGAAGAGCAGAGACAAAGGTCAAAGGTCGAAGAGCAGAGACCAAGGGCGAAGACCAGAGATGAAAGTCGAAGAGCAAAGACAAAGGTCGAAGGTCGAAGACCAAAGACGAAGGTCGAAGGTCGAAGACCAAAGACGAAGGTCGAAGGTCGAAGACCAAAGATGAAGGTCGAAGACCAAGGGCGAAGCGTTCACTAAATTGAGAAATGGTTACTATTCACGTAGAAGCATTTTGAAC
>CATKHJ011049812.1:0-17210 GCA_949750685.1 Vernicia montana
AAAAAAACTAAGCTAAAAAGAAAACAAAAGCAAACAACAAAACAACGAAAAAGCAAAATAAAATTCAAAACAAATAAAATAAATAAATAAAAATGGAAGAAAATAAATACCTTTTGATGACGAGGCTTGAGGACGTATGAACGGAGCGGGCGACCGGATCGCAATTCCGCCTTGACTTGACTCGGTGGAACCAAAGCCTCCTAATGGCTACTCGGACGGCTCTTAGGACTCTCTCGAACTAGCTTGAGAGAACCCACAAACAACCACCCAACAAGAACAAAGTTTTGAACTAAAAGGCAACTATTTCGAACCAAGCCTTTGAAAAAATCTACCTTTTAACCAATTGGCTTTGATTTTAGCTAGTTAAGTGTGTTAAGTTGTGTAGAAATGAGTTGGGGGGGTAGTTTATATAGGAATAGCAGTTAGGGAAGTTTTTTTTAACTTTTTTCAATGTGGGATAACGAATTAAAACAGCCAAAACTGCACACAGCCTTCCTGTGACCCCACAAGGCAAGTCAGGACCGCACAGGGTCACTTGTGAACCGCACAGGCCCTGTGCGGCCACAAATTGGCTCTGTGCGGTCCCCATGGTGGCTGTGCGGTCACCATGGTGGCTGTACGGTTTCGAACGCTCAGTTTCACCGTTTTTCGCTGTTTTGACCCGTTTCAATTCCGTTTTACACGATTCCAGTTGCATTGTTCTCGTTATTCAATCCCGGATGATATGAGGATGTTTCAGAGGCCAAATAGTAGGTCCCGAGGCTCAGATTCTCGATTTTTGGGATTTCATTGATTTTGACTTTTGGAGGTCTATTTACCGAGCCTAGGTGCCTCTAAGGTTCAAATGCATACTGGAGGGTGTAAAATTAAGGGTTCACACCAATGGAACGCCAACCTGAACTACAACAAAGAAAGGAGACTTAAAGTTTGTCCAAAGTTCCAATTAGTACAGGCCGCCCTTACAATGGCAGGCCCATACAAACACAGTCACAACAGCTACCATGACAGTTCCAGGGGCATACAACTCCACAGAACAACCATGTAGTCTATAATGGAGAGGAAGCATCATATGCGCAAGTTTCAGGCTCGGGGGACAATCAAAGAGTGAGAGCAGGAAATTACATACCTGGTGCTACTTAGATTCCTCTAGTCCCTTTTGTACCTCCAATAGTTCAGGTGAATTTGGAGGCTATTAGAAATGTTGTGCAAGAGTTATATGGTCTAGGCTTGTGTCAAATTAGTAGGCCGAAATTTCATAAGCCATATCCTCCCGCTATTGATCGAGAGAATCCTTATCCAAGGGGATATTGGATTCCAAACTTCACTTTGTTCTCTGGGGAAGATGGACAGTCCACATTAGAGCATGTTGCTAGATTTACAATACAATGTGGAGAATTGGCAAATTATGAGAATTTTGGTTTTTATAAACTAAGATTATTTCCAAACTCATTGACAGGCCAAGCATTCATATGGTATTCAACATTATCTAGGGATTCAATATATTCATGGCAAGAAATTGAGAAGAAATTTCATACCCAGTTTTTTAGACCTGAGCCTGAGATGTGTGTGGCTGAACTATCTAGAATGACACAAAGAAGTGGAGAGTCTACTGACTTGTTCATAGCCCGCTTCAAAAAGTTGAGAAGTAGATGCAAAGTCTTCTTGCAAGAAATCGAATTTGTAAAGATGGCACAAAGGGGACTTGATATCGAACTTATAAAGAAATTTCAGGGGATGGAATTTAGAGACTTTTATGAGCTGGCTGCAAAAGTAACAGAGTATGAGGAGTTACTAAGAGAAGATAATAGAATGAAAGCTATGGGGACTTATTTTCAAGCGGTGGGTACCCAAGAGACTGTTGTTGCTGACCTTGCTAATTCTGGATCTCAAGTATGTCCCGTCTTAATGGGGCCACCACCAAAGCCTGGGGATGCTTGGAAGAAGACTCAAACTCCCTTAATGCAATACACCTTTGATGTGAGCAAGACTGAAGAGATCTTTGATTTCCTCCTTGGAGAGGATTTCATTACTCTACCTGTGGGCCACTGCATACCTATAAAAGAAGAAATCAAAGAAAAAGAGTATTGTGAGTATCATGACTCATGGAATCATACAACTAATGCATGCTGGTCTTTTAAAAATGTCATTCAGGACAGGACTAATAAGGGGATATTGAAGTTCCCTGAGAAAAATAAAGATACTATGTTGATTAATGAAGACTCCTTCCCTCCTGTGGTTGTTATCAATGCTATTGGAGTGGATCTGCGTGCTCTAATAAATGAGAAAAAGAAAAATAATCAAGGAGCACCAAGTGAGAAAGCAAATGATGTATTTGTTCCCAGGAGTCTTGATCAAAATTTGCCTAAGAGTCTGCATAATGGTCTGTTGGAGACTAGGTCAAACTTTAAAATTAAAAAAGAGAGTCTACCTCAGACTTTTCATCCTCAAGCTATCATCGAAAGGAGGCAGCCCATGATTAGCAAGAGTCTTCCCAAGAGTCTTCACCAAAGTCTGCATAAGATTTTTCCCAAAAGTCTGTTAAAATATGTACCAAATTCTAATATATAAAAAAAAGAGTCTACCTCAGACTTTCTTTCCACCAGCTTTTACCTAAAGAAGACAGCCCATATTTGTGCTACCACCTGTGGAAGTTAAGGAAAACCAATGGCACATTGTCCGTCATAAAAAGTTCCCACAGTCTCTTACTAGAACTCAAAAGATGAGGCTTCAAAGGAGGAAGGCAGCTACAAGGATGGAAGAATTTGGCACAAAAGAACAGAATAAAAGTCAGACTATGCAAAAAGTACCAGCAAACTTTGAGTTTGTTGGTAGTTCACAAGATGAGGTAATGCAAGTAATTAAAGTGGGCCAAATTCTCATACCTTTGAAGTGTTCAATAGCAACCATCACTTTGCCAGCATCATTTCAAAGGCCTGAAGATGAAGGGTCTGAAGAAGATCCTCAAGAAGAACTGAAGACTCGAGGGGCAGCCTCTGAAAAATATATTGTGTGCAGTGGAGTTACCATCCAAGCTACGGAGCCTGGAGTTCCAAAAAGAGTTATATTTGAGAAGTATATCTTTACATATATTATGTATTTATCTTCTGATTTTTTTTATAAAAAAAAAATGGAAGAATACAATTAATAAATTAATATTTATCTAACTAAAATATTTAATAATAACAATTGATAAAATTAAATTCCACATACCAAACTAACAAAAACATTTATATAAATACATACATACATGATTTTAATTTTAAAATCCTTATATATATATATATATACATATGTATATATATATGTATATATATATACATATGTATATATATATACATATATATATATATATATATATATATATATATATATATATATATATGAAAATAAATACTTTTTAATTGAAAATCTGTTATGAAATCAAATTTCAAATAAGAGACTAATGTACACAAGAATAGCACCAGCACTAGGAATAGGAATAGCACCAGTACCAGGGATATCACCAGCACAAGGGATATCATCGAGAATGGAAACCTCCAAATCCCCCCCTCAAGAGAAACAACGTAACCAATGAAAAAGAGACTTATTAACCCATGGGCTAAAATAATTGCTAAAACTCAAAATTATTCTTAAGACTCTAGATTTAATTAAAAGTTTTTTGGAATTTAATGAGTTTCCTAATCATATGACCCAAAATTGTAGATGCTTGGCTTGTGTGGCAATTTTTGGTATTTTTTTGAGGATTTTTTTTTTTTTTTTGAAATACGAATTGAAGTTTTATGCAGGGTTGGAGAAATAAGAGTGTGGGGATGATTTTTCTAGTTTGAATTGAGATAAGTGTGTCTAGAATGTTCATTTTTTTCAGTGGATACTCTGCCGAAATTTATGTAAAATTTAAATGCTTTAAATTAAAATTTAACATACTTGTTTTCAGCATTTGGGAGCCTCTAAATCTGCATCTACAGTCTCTCCTGCCTTTCTGGACAAACAACAAATTCCACAGGTATTCTTATATTCATTCTCATTTATTCCATAGAGAATTAGATATCTCTTCCAACTTCTAATAATGCCGCATCTTTCTTTACAACTTACTGAATGCCAGGTCATTGGTTCAGTTGACTTTGCAAATCCACCCACATCACCTTTCTCCTTTGGAAAGCGTGATGAATTAGTTTTGAGCAATTATACCAAGCCTTCAGCTCAAATCAAGTCTTGGCTTAAATCTTCCAAAAACTAGATTAAATGGATTAATCGACTTGCACCTTATTATGAAAAGCAGTGGAGAGATCAAGGTCTTTGTCATTTCATTCAAATGACCAAAATTTCTACACCCATGTGTACAGACCTCCTATGTGTAGCACTTCAGTTTTAAGCCACTCACTGTAACTCTTTTATCATGCCTAGTGGTCCCATGTCCATCACCCTGAGGGATGTCCTGGCTCTTACCGGATTGCCAGTGACTGGAGATGATGCCCCTTCAGTTTTTGATGTATCACAACTTCTTTCTTATACATTCCCACATGAGCATTCTTCTTATACTGCCTTTATAGACCATGTAATCAAGCATCCTCCACACTCTTAGGATCTAGATCATGCTCTTTTCATATGGACCCTACTGAACCGGTTCATCTTCTATCCATCAGCAAGGATGCCGACCCTTTCTTATAATTCTTTGGCTAAAGTGATAGTCAGTGGCCGACGTGTAGCTTTGGGTTGTATCCTTTTAGGGAATATATTCAGGCCTTTATCCTGTATGATTGGAGAGGCTCCTTTTACTCGTATTAGTGGTAGTCTGTGGCTTGTTTAGCTCTGGTTGTTCACTTACTTTCCTCATTTAGCGGCTGAAGGAATAATGGAGACATCTAGCTCCCATGGCATGCGAGTTCTGAGATGCACTAATACTTCCAACAAAGCATCTTACAGACTTTTTTACTCAAAAATGGCTCACCCAAATCGATTTATTTCTTTTTAATGATGCTGAACCAAAGACCTTGTTGCCGCTTTATGCCAGGTGTTATACTTCCACTCTTACTAACACAGCTAAAGCAGTATGATCTTCCTTTATTTGTACTAGAATGCTTCATACAGGAGTCTTAAGTCCGCATCTTTTGACTACTATTAATTCTTCTGAGTTTTATGGAGCCTTTTTCGAGCTCTACATGCCCTCATTGTGGTGCTGTCAGTTTGAATTTTTTTAAGGGATTCCTACCATTCCCTCTTTTCCTAATCCTGCAGTTAGCCCTCGAGTGATAGCACCTTATGATGTAGTCTTGTCCGAGGTAGCAAGTAGGCAAAAGGAACTCTTTTACCTTCTTGTTTATCGGGTGAATCTTTCTCCTTCTGATGTTATGCAGACTTTTATCAACTGGTGGTTGCCTCTGTATGATAAGGCAGTCCCTCTCATAGAGACTGAAGGTAAGTACCTCTTTTAGTGTTTTCTGCCACTTTACTTATTTTCCCTCCATTTAACTTACCTTTTTTTTTTTTTTTTTTTTTTTGCAGGAAGTGAAACTGAGGAAGATGATGAGGATATAGTCATGCAGGACCATGACCCAAGTGCCACCACATCCCCAAGCTGCTCTCAAGAAGAAGAGGAAGAAAATACATCCCCTCCTCGAAAAAAGAAAAAGATTAGTCAGCAGCCTACGGCCCAGAAGAAACCTCCAGTTCCTCCCAAGGTATCTTAAAGAGGTGTACCAGCTCCTCCTAGTGCTTCTCCTTCCTTTAGTCAACTGAGGCGATCACAAAGGGTCTAGCACCTCAAAAAGCCCAAGGCTTCTGCATCAGAACCTATAATTGTCTCATACTCCCTTTACCCTTATAGTGATAGTGAAAGCGCTCCTACTGCTTCTCCTTCAGAGGAAGACCCTTCCATGGCAGCAACTTGTTCCACTTTACTTTCTTTTGAGGTTTTGATTGATGTGGTTACCGCACAAGATGGACTCCCCATAATTAAAACAACTCCACCATCGCAGGTATGGTCCTCAACCTTTTTTTTTTCAGGGAAATTAATTCCATCTATTATTTTTGGTTGTAGGATTCCACCAATAGGAGGACCCGTTTAAATCCCATAATTCTTCTGGAGAATCCTGCCACCAGCTTG
Organism: Vernicia montana; assembly: GCA_949750685.1. NCBI lineage: Eukaryota > Viridiplantae > Streptophyta > Magnoliopsida > Malpighiales > Euphorbiaceae > Vernicia > Vernicia montana. The sequence goes on from CATKHJ011049812.1 coordinate 6,104, forward strand.
GATTTTTCCTTTCTAACTTGTGCTTCTTCTAGTACTTCCAGTGTGGGTCCACGTCCTACTCCTGAATCCGTTGTTGCTGCTCGGACCATTCTACAATAATTTTTCTCTTTAGAACTCTTTACCCTGACTGATGCACAACGAGATTCTATACTTTCTTCTATTTCAGTATTGAGATTGGCCACATCATCACGTGATAGCATTTCTCGTCTTGATGAGCTGAAGGCACGAGTTCTCAACTCTTTTTCTATCTATAAAGATAAAAGTGTTGCCATCATTTCTTTACAGGAGAAGATTGCCTCAATATCCCAGCAAAAAACACACTTCGATGCGTTGGTGGCCAACAACAGGAGCAAGACCGAGTATGAACAAATAAGCAAAGACTTGGATTCCACACAAGAAAAGATCCAGCAACTCAAAGATGAAATCACTGCCTTGGAGGTTAAATCCACTAGTCTGTTAGTCAGAGGGGATGAGCTACAGCAGGAGCATGGTAAAGTCTGCATGGAGATAAATCGAGTTGGGGACTTTTTGACTGCCAATCATTCACAAGTGTAGTTTTGGGTAGCTGAGTGTACCACTTTGGAGGAGAGGCGTCTTCGCTGTTGTAATGAGTGGAGAGAGCTCCAAGCCTTTGATTTTACTTCTTTATGATACGGACTTGTATTTCTTATATGTAGAAACTGATTTTTCTCCCTCCTTTGAACTTGAGGACTTTTTTATTTTGAACTTTGGGACTTTTATTTTTGTAATATTTGGACATTATGTGCCGTGAATTCGGCTTGCCTTTATTTGCATGAAGTAAAAGTGGCCAAGGGCATACTTATTTACAAATTTTAGCCGTGGGATCGGCTTTGTACATGTCATTACATATGTATAAACTATTTTTACAGGTGACAAGTACTTTGGCCGTCTCATCGGCCTTGTTATGGCTTTCTTCAAGTGATTCTCTCATTTCCCATATGGTGGGAAAATACCTCTTGAGATATTTGCCATTAATGAATCTTTTGTGAGGCTCTCCTTGCAGGCTTGACAACCAATAAGCATTTCCTTCCAGCAGCTTGTGGATTTTGAAAGGGCCTTTCCAATTTGGAGACCACTTGCCAAATTCCCTATCCTTGGTGCCCACAGGTAAGATTACTTTCCACACTAGCTCCCCTTCTTGAAAAGTCTTCTTTTTAATCTTTCTATTGTAGGCCCTTGAGACTTTCTTTTTATGTACTAGCATATGATTGAAGGCTTGCATTTTTTATTCTTCTAGGTCTTCCATCTCTACCATCATGGCTTGGTGATAATCATTAGGAGTGAGATCATGCTGTTTGGCAACCCTCAAAGATGGGACTACCACCTCCATTGAAAGGACAACATCATGACCATAGGTGAGAGAAAATGGACTCATAACTGTTGAACTTCTATTTGATGTCCTATAAGCCCACAAAGTCTCTGACAATAGTCTGTGCCAGTCTCTAGGATTGTCTTTGATCATTTTTTCTAGAATGTTGATTAGCACTTTATTTGATGCTTCTGCCTGCCCATTGGCTTGGGGATAATGGGGTGTTGAATTGATCAGCTTGATGCCATAATCTTCTGCAAAATCTTTCATTTCTTCACCTGTGAACATGGTACCCTAGCCTGTGATGATAGACGGAGGGATACCAAATCTGTGAATAATAAACTTTTAAATAAATTGAATAACATCTTTTTGCTCCACCTTTTTCATAGGTATAGCTTCAACCCACTTGGTGAAGTAGTCTGTCACTACAATGATGAAGCTGTGCCCTTTGGATGATGTTGGTTAGATCTTGCCAATCAAATCAATGGCCCAACCCCTGAAGGGTCAAGGCTTTACCACCAGATGTAACTCATCAGCAGGTATTTTCTGTATCCTTCCATACTTTTGGCATTTCTTGCATCCTTTAGCATAACTAATACAGTCTTTCAGGATGGTTGGCCAGAAATAGCCATGCCTCCTGATTAACCATCTCATTTTAATTCTTGCTTTGTGTGCTCTACAAATTCCCTCATGTACCTGCTTCATAACTTCCATGGACTTTGAAAATCCCAAGCACCTCAACAACAATCCATCAAAGCCTTTACGGTAAAGCTCTTCCTCTATCAATACAAAATTTTGAGCCTGTACCTTGAGTCTATAAGGAGCTTTTATGGATAAATTACTCAGGTAATTATTAAGAGGTTGCCTCCAGTCTCTAGTGAGGTTGACATCTGTGTTGAAGGTGCTAACTGGTATCCCTCTCTCCATGATGGACGGATGGCTGCGCTTCTTGATGAGGATCATCTTGTGGGTGAGTTCTTCTATCATTTTTATACCCGAGGCTATTTGAGCTAACTCATTAGCCTCTCAATTTGATTCTCTTGGAACATGTAGGAATGATACATATGCAAAGTCTTCTAACAATTGTATTACTGTTGTGTAATAGGGAGCCAATGTAAGGCTGCTGCATTTGTATTCTCCAGAAAGCTGCCTTAGCACCAGCTGTGAGTCTCCCATCACCAACACTTCCTTCGCACCAAGTTCTCTCAAAATCTCCAGCCCAATAATCAATGCCTCATATTCTACTTGATTATTAGTACAATCAAAATCCAAATTGAAAGAAACAACAGTTTTAGCACCTGAAGGGGATATGATGATGACTCCAGCACCTGCAGATTCCTCATTTGAACCATCAAATTTCAACACCCAAGGCTTCTTCTCAGTTCCATAGACTGGTAAATCTAATTCTTCCCTTCCCTTTGTTTTCATATTAGGATGGTCTGCTAAAAAGTCAGCTAATGCTTGCCCTTTTACTGATTTTTGAGGAAAATAGATTAAGGAATGTTCTGCTAAAGCTAGCAACCACTTACCTATTCACCCAATGATGAGGGGTTGGTTCAGCATGTACTTAATCAGGTCAGTTTGTGAAACCACATAAACCCTTGACCTAATCAAGTAATGCCGAAGCTTGGTGCATGCAAAGTATAAAGCTAGACACATTTTCTCCACAGGTGAGTATTTTACCTCTGTTGGTGTGAGAAACCTACTAAGATAATAAATAGCTTGTTCCTGATGGGTGGAATTATTCTGTGCTAGAAGGCAGCCTATGGAATTCTCTGAAGCTGAAAGGTATAACTTTAAAGGGATTCCTGCCCTTAGAGGCATCAAAACTGGAGGACTACTCAAATACTCCTTGATTTTTTCAAAAGCCTCCTGATGACGGTCTTCCCACCTGAATTCTTCTTCAGACTTCAACCTGAGCAACTCTGAAAAGACCTTGGATTTTCGGGCTAAGTTGGAAATGAATCTTCTCAGGTAATTCACTTGCCCTAAGAATCTTTGCAATTCCTTCTTGTTTCTGGGAGGCTGAAATTCCATAATCGCTCTTGCTTTATTTTTGTCTATTTCTACCCCTCTTTGATGCACCAGGAATCCCAAGAAATTTTCAGCCCGCACCCCAAAAGCACATTTAAAGGGATTTAGCTTCAATTGGTGATCCCTCATCCTCTCGAAGCCTTTCCTTAAGTATTCCACATTGTCTTCAGATCTTTTGGACTTGACCACAATATCATCCACATAGACTTTCATGGATTTTCCGAGCATGTCATGAAAGATTGCATTCATGGCTCTCTGGTAGGTAGCCCCGACGTTCTTCAACCTAAAGGGCATGACTAACCATTCAAATGTCCCAATAGAGCCAGGACACCTGAAGGCAGTTTTTGGTACATCTTCTGGAGCTATGAAAATTTGATTATAGCTTGAAAATCCATCCATGAAGGAAAATAATTCATTCTTGGCGGCAGCATCAATGAGCATGTCTGCAATCGGCATGACATAGATATATTTGAGAGTTGCAGCATTCAGATCTCTAAAGTCCACACAAACTCTTAGCTTTCCATTCTTTTTCATCACCGGAACTACATTGGAAAGCCACTGGGCATATCTGGTAGGTCTTATAAACCCTGCTTTCAGTAGCTTTTCAATTTCTTCTTTTACTTTGAGTTCCACCTCCTTTGACATCCTTCTAGAGGACTGACGGTAAGGCCGAAATTCTAGTTTGATAGGCAGCTAGTGCTCCACTAGCTTCCTACTCAACCATGGCATTTCCTCATACTCCCAAGCAAAACAATCTTTGAATTCTTGTAATAATTCAATTATTTTTCTTTTTAATGTAGGTTGGAGCAGACCACTTATGTAAATGATTATGGGCTTCTCAAGAGTCCCTAGGTTAACTTCTTCCAAAGGATCTTAAACTTCAGTCATGGAATTATCTAATTTAGGTAAAGCACCTTCAACTCATGCAATTGGATCTCCTCCCCCTCCTCGTGTTGTTCCTTTTCAAAAATTATTTCAGCACCTAGAATTTCTTGAGTTTCTTCAGTCATCAACCTATCCAACACTTGTTGCACCTGTGCCTTCAACAATGCGTTTGCAGCTACCACCTTTTCTGCTTGGGTGTATTTAATCATCAACCTCCTCAATAAGGGGCTGAGTCATCGACCTATGGTAAGGCACGATCACCGACTTTTGGAAGAGATTCTTGACTTGTTGCTGGCAATCCTCCTGGTTCACTATGGTAAGTGTTTTTGGCCCCCCATATTTATTTTTGCCTTTGAACTGAATTGGGCCAAAGCTTCCATTATAGAATCTGGCATCCATTATATATGTGCAGGCTTTGAATGGCTTTCCATCAGCCCACACTATTTCCACCTCATCCCCTTTCCAAAACAGGAGGAATTGATGGAGTGAGGATGACACACACCAATTGGCGTGAATCCAGTCCCTTCCCAACAAGGCCTGATAAGTAGCAGTAGAATTTACTACGAAAAATGTTGTGAGAGCAGTCTTACTCCCAACTTGGATTTCCACAGATAAGACTCCTAGAGTCTTTGTAACTTCCCCATTAAATGCTGAGATAAATACATCTGTTGCTATAAGATCATCTTCAGTCTTGCCAAGTTCCAAGGTCATCCTTAGTGGAATGATATTAACAGTAGAACCATTGTCTATCAAGACTCTACAGGTTGCCCTCCCATTGAGATGAGCCTTAATATACAATATTTTGTCATCCTTTCAGCAGGCTTCTCAAATATAACTTTTTTTTGAACTCCAGGCTCTGTAGCTTGGATGGTGACTCCACTGCACAGTATGTTTCTCAGAGGCTGCCCCCTAGTCTTCAATTCTTCTTGAGGATCTTCTTCAGACTCTTCATCCTCAGGCCTTTGAAATGATGCTGGCAAAGTGATGGTTGCCATTGAACACTTCAAAGGTACGGGAATTTGGCCCACTTTAATTACTTGTATCACCTCATCTTGTGAACTACCAACAGACTCTAAGTCTGCAGGTACTTCTTGCATAGTCTGACTTTTATTATGTTCTTTTGTGCCTTGTTCCTCCATCCTTGCAGCTGCCCTCCTCCTTTAAAGCCTCCTCTTTTGAGTTCTAGTAAGAGACTATGGAAACTTTTTATGGCGGACAAGGTGCCATTGATTTTCTTTGACTTCCACAAGTGGTAGCACAAACTTGGGCTGTCTTCTTTGGGTAGCAGCTTGTGGATAGAAAGTATGAAGTAGACTCCTTTTTATGTTGGGATTTGGTATAGACTTTAACAGACTTTTAGGCAAACTCTGATGCAAACTTTGGTGAAGACTCCTAGGATGACTCTTATTAATCATAAGCTGCCTCCTTTGGGTGATAGCTTGAGAATGAAAAGTCTGAGATAGCCTCTCCTTTTTCAATTTAAAATCTGGCCTAGTCCCTAGCAGACTATTGGGAAGACTCTAATGCCGACTTTGGTGAAGACTTCTGGGCAGACTCTCGGTAATCTTAGGATGCCTTCCTTTGAAAATGTTTTGGAAATGGTAAGTCTGAGGTAGACTCCCCTTTTTTTATTTTAGAGTCTAGTCCAGTCTCAAGCAAACTCCTCTTCAGATTTTTAGGCACCCATGCATGCTTTACTTTTTCCTTTGTTGCTTCTTGCTTAATTTTCTTTTTCTCATTGATCAGGGCACGAAGATCCACTCCAATAGTATTAACAGTAGCCACAGAAGGAAAGGGGTCTTCATCAATCAATATAGTATCTTTCTTTTTATCAGGGAATTTGAGTATCCTCTTGTTGATTCTATCCTGAATGACATTTTTAAAAGAAAATGCATGCATTAGTTGTATGATTCCATGAGTTATGATACTTACAGTACTCTTTTGCTTTGACTTCTTCTTTTGCAGGAATGCGGTGGCCCACAGGTAAAGTGATGAAGTCCCTTTTAATGAGGAAATCAAAGATCTCCTCAGCCTTGCTTGTATCAAAGGTGTACTGCATTGAGGAAGCCTGATTCTTTTTCCAAGCATCCACAGTCTTTAGTGGTAATGGTGGCCGCATCAGTATTGGACAGGCTTGCGATCTAGAATTAGCAAGGTCAGCAACAACAAACTCTTGGGCACCAACTTCTTGAAAGTAAGTTCCCATAACTTTCTTTTTTATCCTGTTATCTTCCCTTAGTAACTCCTCATATTCTACTACTTTTGCAGCCAACTCGTAGAAGTCCCTGAATTCCATTCCCTGAAACTTCTTCCTTAGTTCAATGTCAAGTCCCCTTTGTGCCATCTTTACAAATTCGATCTCTGGCAAGAAGACTTTACATCTACTTCTCAGCTTTTTGAAGTGGGCTATCAAACTCCTCACTTCTTTGTGTCATTCTAGATAGTTCAGCCACACATACCTCAAATTCAGCTCTAAAAAACTGGGTATGAAATTTCCTCTCCATTTCTTGCCATGAATGTATTGAATCCCTGGGTAATGTTGAATACCATGTGAATGTTTGGCCTATCAATGAGTTTGGAAATAATCTTAGTTTATAAAAACCAAGATTCTTATAATTTGCCAGTTCTCCACATTGTATTGTGAATCTAGCAACATGCTCTAATGTGGACTGTCCACCTTTCCCAAAGAACAAGGTGAAGTATGGGATTCGATATCCCCTTGGATAAGGATTCTCTCGATCAATAGCTGGGGGATATGGTTTATGGAATTCTAGCCTACCAATTTGACGCAAGCCTGGACCATATAACTCTTGCACAGAATCTCTAACAACCTCCTAATTCACCTGAGCTATTGGAGGTACAATAGGGACTGGAGGAATCTGAGTAGCACCAGGTATGTAAATTCCTGCTCCCACTCTTTGATTGCCCCCCGAGCCTGAAACTTATGCATATGATGCTTCCTCTCCATTATAGACTGCAGGATTGTTCCGTGGGGTTATATGCCCCTAGAACTATTGTGGCAACTGTTGTAACTATGTTTGAGAAAGCCTGCCATTGTAAGGGCGGCCTGTATTAGTTAGAACATTGGACAAACTTTGAGTCTCCTTTCTTTGTTGTAGTGCAGGTTGGCGTATGCCATTAGACTCCACTAAATCCAAGGATTCTTCAGAAATTTGTCTTATAGGCTGGTTGAGACTAGTAGCAGCCCCACTAGAGGTTTAGAGACTGTGTAGAGACTACTTGCTCTAATAGAGTCTTGATGTCTGCCATAATCTTCCCCATAAAACACATGTTATTTTCCAAGGAATCTAGGCGTCCATCAATGCCTTGAGATGCAGCAAGCACTGGAGCCATTTTAGTTATTTTTTCTGGAAGATCACTAGCCCGCAAGGGATTGTGAGTTTTCTCAATTTGCTCAACCATTTGAAGTACATATCCAAGGGTTGCTGTTACAGGCACTTCTTTTGCATCCTGAGATACAGAATTTCAGCAGTTTTTTTATTCTTACTATTTTTTTTTTGCTGCATTGCGTGATAAGTGTCTCACTAGACGTTCCAAAATATTGTTGGTGCCCTTTTTTTGTTAAAATGAATGCTAGCTGTGTCAGAGACTCTTAGGGGTTTCAGCTGTTTTTAACTTCTTCAAAGGATTGCGGAAAGAGATAAAGGGACAACAGTTTCTTAAGGTTCTTAGATTCACTATTTGCAGCTTCACCAATTGTCACAAAAGAAACCAAAAGAAATATAAATTTATAACTTTTTGGTTTGTATTAATGTAAATTTGAGTACATTAAGTACAATGATTTTGTAATTTGAAGAGACTTTGAAAATTAAATGATAAAAGCCAAAAAACTTTACAAAGACTTTGAAAAGTAAATAAAATAAGTCAAGAAACCTTGACATGAAATGTAAATAAAGCTTTGGAAACTTGAAATAATTTACTTGAGTAGTTTGAATTTACTGTTCTTAATTGATTGTTGATTATCCCCTCGTCTTTAGAATTTCCTTGTATTTATAGTATTTGGCAGGTGATTAGTTCCTACATTTTAGCTCCACTCCCCCACTATGCCCCCTTTCTTTTGCTTCAAGTTCCGTTTCTGTAGACTCTTTATCTACTAATCTACTTCCTAGACCCACGTTCTAACTTCCAGACCCAATATCCCATTATAATCTCTTATACTCTTTACAGCCGTTTATAGCCACATTTACTTCCAGAAATCTTTAGAGAGGCATATTCTCCCAAGAGTATGTAAGGTGCTATTTTTCATAGATTCTAAATCCTCAACTCATGAGCCAAATTAATTGATCATTGTTTAGCCCAATAAATTTCAGCCCACTACAATTATGAGTCTAACAGGGCTTAATTGAGCTTATTGAAATTAATTGATTATTATAATTAATAAAAATAAACACATAACATGAAAGAAATTAAGAAAAAAGAAATAAACGTATATAAAAAAAAACTAATTTCATTAAGATAAATAAAATATAAAAATATAAAATATAAAAAATATTACATATATAAAAATAATAATAATAATTACAAAATATAAAAATGTATATTACATAAAATAATGAAATTACATAGAACATAAAAATTACATTATTTATAAATTCAACAAATTACAAAAAATGAAAATAATACAAATAAAAAATTCCTAAGATTCTAAAAAAAACTTTCAACTTGTATTTAATAATATATTTCCTTAGGAAACTAACTACAAATCATTAACACAAGTATAGCAAGCACAAAAATGAAATTAGTAGGCTCAGGTAATTAACGTTTCAGAAAGAAAAAGAAAATAATTTAACTCAGGCTACAAAATAGAATTGAATAAATTTAATTCAAGGTTCGAAATCAATTCAATCCACATAAATGCTTACCAAATTTAGTTTACCTTTTTTTTCTTGTAAATATCATATAATTCAAACCAAACCAAATCAAACTATTAATTCTAATTTACCCCTTAGTAATCAAATTAATTCCCTCTTATATTTCTGTATTTTTCGAGTCTAATTATCATCATTGCCCTTACATAAATGCAGCAAAAAAAATGAATTTTAAAACTTGAAACTTATTAGTAAACAAACCAAATTTTGAACACCAAGCATCCTTCACAAAGTTCGTTCAGTTCATAATTATACCCATATAGACCAATTTATAAACTCGAAATAAGCATATGGTCAAACATTAAACTCAAACAGTAATTGGTTCCATCATTTAACAATGAAAAATATTATCAATATCATTAAGATGTCAAATACAGAATAAACATAACCCAACAGAAAAGAATTAACTTATCGGTGAACCAGAATTTCAAACCCAGATTCACAGCCTTAAGCTTAAGGAGCTACAAACTCCATTGACAGAAAAATAGACACAGCCAGGATCAAACACAACCATTATTTATAGAATTAAGAACAACCAAACTTTCACAAATTTCACATCAACAAATTTTGTTTGTTTTTTATATTTTAAGCCCAACTCAAATAAGATCCCATTTTTCAATTGAATTCTCCTCTCTTTTAAAAGTAAAGAACTAAAAATCATTTATCCATTCATGCTAAAAATTATTTTATAACAGTGGCCCTTCCCTTTTCTGTTGAGGCAAGTCCCCCACGAAAAGGGAACTCCAATCACCAAGAGGGAGCCCAACGATAAGAGACGGCAAATCCCTCTCGAACCGCTAAATGAACTCCCCCCTCAAAAATCAAAGGAGAGGCAAAACAGATTAATAAATATGCTAATTTTGTTATTTTGCTAAAAAGTAATAATATGAAACACAGAAATATCGAAAGGGATCGAAAATATTACCGAATACTGAAATCGCAAATGGAAACTGAGTAAACCAAACCCAATTTATATTAGCAACTTATATTCAAACCATTTTTAAAGTTTAACAACAATCAAGGAACACAATCAAACTGTCACCTTGCTAAAAAAATAATCAAAACACAGACCCACTTTCAACTTAATCAACCCAAAAATACCACAATTGAATAAACCGAACAGAAATCAAATGATGTACATTTATCACATTCCTTGAAGTATGGAAGAAGTGTCAAATACAGTTAAAAAGCTAAAAAATTTTCATTGAAAGTTCAGAAGCAGTTTACTAGTATCAAACACACACAATATAATTGTTCAGGTTGGCATGTATCCAATAGGAATTGAGACTTTCATAACAACATATATTATAAGTGAAACAGAAAATAGAATTAATCCTTGATGATTCCCAACAACAAATGCCACTTTACAACCCATCAGGTAATAGAATTCAGCTAAAATTCATCCGTGAAAAAAAAAAAAAGCAGCTAAATCCAAGTCAAACAAATGAAAAAACATTCAATCAACTAAACCAAGTCCTCAAACACTAGTTCAGAGTTTAGGTATTAATCCTTTTTTCCCTTTTTAAACTAGCTAAAGCAACCATAATACCATTCATCATCATTGAAGAAAGAGGCACCTTGACGATCTCTCAATAAACAAAAACGATTGGCTAATGGAACTTAACAAAAAATGGAATGAAAGCAAGACAATAAAAGAAATAAGCAAATCTAGGCCGTCATGAAAGAGAGCTGGACCATAATCAGTCAATTATTTCAATCACAAAACCATCATTATAGAGCATAATAACAATGAAAAACTTAGGACCCGGCACCAAATCTAAACTCATATGCAATATTCCTGTATAGCAAAACTGTATTCGAAAAGCTGTAATATACCAAGAACGATAAACACAGGATCACGATTCGTATCAATAAAACCAGACCTTATTCCTTTGATCAAAACAGATTAATGAGAATGAACACCAGACCAATAAAACAAATCAATTTTTATTCAACTATGAAATCCCAA
>CATKHJ011049936.1:0-20424 GCA_949750685.1 Vernicia montana
CAATAATAATAATATTCTGGTTCAGGAAATGCTCTAATTGTTTCAATTGCTATTATATTCTCTCAACTCTTTTGCAAACACTAAATAATTTCTGGAATCAAGATGAGTGTAGGTATAAAACCTTGTTTGCAGTAGTTCAAACTTTATATTTAATATTTCAATTTTCAAGTATATTCAATTAAGTTTTAAAGTTATTTTTCTGTTTCTATTTTTTTTTTTAATTTTTGAGGGAAATGTTAGAATCAAAGTTATTAACTAAAATCAACATAAATTCTCATAAATCGCAACGCTGACATTGCAGCTGTTAACGGTATTTCTTCAGTAAAATAACAAGAAAAAAAAAACCTAAAATATGAACTGTTATCATTCAGATTCTGAATATTTCAAAACTTCTCAATTGGAGTCGGAGGAATTTTTCCCCATTAGTTTTCACTAATTTTTTTTTGTAATTAATCAACTATAATCTATACTTATTTCTTATAATTATGCTCAAGAGAATATATTTAATAGCTTAAGTTTTATAATATTCTTTTACAACTTTTAATGTGAATTATAATTATAACGATCTATGTGACTTATAATATTTGGATTTTTCTCCCTTCTTTTTTTTTTTTTTACTATGGGTAATTGGTTTAGCTGAGAGTAGGAGTGAGCAAAATCAAACCAAATTGATTGGTTCAATTCGGTTTGGTTTATTTTTTGAGAGGTTAAGTTTGGTTTTTAAAATAGTAAACCGAATTAAATTTTAGTTCAGTTTGATTTTTAAAAAAAAATTAGTTTGAAACGAACCGACCGAAATTTATATATATATATATATATATATATATATATATATATATATATATATATATATATAAAGAAAAAAAAAAGTAAAATCGAACCGAACTAAATTTTTTCAGTTTGATTTGAAAAAAACTTAATTTTAATTATTTTAATTCGATTTAATTTTGAATCGAACCGACCGAATGCAGATGAGAGCTCTCAAATCCTTTGTTTTGGCAGGTTTTGGTTGTATTCAGGTTGTATTCAGGTTGCAATTCACAATTTCTTTTTTTGCTAAGTCAAATCTTCAATGTATATAAAAGAAAAGCTCTCTCTTCTATTTTCTCTGTCTTCTTTCTAGGTTTCGTGCTTGCGCCCTTTAGGTTTTCTAAAGGGTTGCTCTATGAAGGAACTCCCTTTCTTTTTCTCTTGTTATTTACACCGTTTGATTTTTGTTTCTTGCAAATAAATGGCCTTAGTGACCGTGTTTTGTACCTAGTGGTCTTAGGTTTTTGGGTTATTTTGAGCTAGTTTTCCTTCGGTGGTATTGCAGTTGTCAACTCCGACTTTGTTCGGCCTGTCTGCAGTGTTCTTCCTCTGTTGGTGTTGTTTTTGGAGGAAAGATGGTGGATGGGGGGAGATGTTGTTAGTGATTTGTGTGTACTTACCAATCTGAGCTGTTTGGGTGAAAATCTATGATTTTGGAGCAAATCCATGACCTCAACTAGAGAACGAACCTCACCATGGCTAGGAGTACTTCGACATAAGGCTCTTGCTCGTTGTCCTGGTACTTTTGTTTTTGGGTTTTTGTGGTAGAAGTGGCCTTGTTTGGAAGCTCTTTTGCATAAGGCCTTTGGATCTAGTAACACTTTGGTTTTTCTGAATTCTCTGATGCTTTTGGTCTTCCTTCCGGCTACAGCGGCGACATCGGCATTAGAGAAGGAGGGTGGCTTAACAAGGAAGAGGCAGGAGCAGTTAGAGTTACTGATTACTTGTTTGGCCTTTGGGTCAATCTTTTTGAGCTTCAGCCTAATTCAAAAAAACCCTATAATGAGTAATTATTTATAAACCATTGGTCTTTGTTCATTGTAACTCACTGGATCCATTGTACTTGTACCTATTATTGGGCTTTTGGCCTTTATTTGAATGCTAACAATGATATCTTCTTTGGGAAAAAAAAAAAAAATCTTCAATGTATATTAACTCTTAATTGTACAAAGGGATTGTACCATATCAAAGCAGGATTATTTCATGAAAATTCAGCTCTATAATTTCCTTCTCTTTTCCTCCCCTTTGTACAGCATCAACCATCAGTCACTGAAAATAGGAGCACTAAAGTTCAATTTTTCAGACAGGAAACAATCCGTAGATACATGCATAATAGGAAAAACAGTCATAAAATGTACTCCAAGCAGGAGCATAAATACTTTTCCTTAGAGAAGAATATACATTTAAAAGAGTCTGTTAATGATAACTCTGTGCTATGAGAAGTCCCCCAGCAGCACTGGTTCGCCGAGAAAAATATTCTGGGGACATCACAAGGAGCACAACAGACCTAAAAAGTCTATGCCAGTTACTCATGGATCAAACTCTTAGTTTCATATTTGATGAAAAATCATAAATTTGCTCTTTGTTTCTAACAGTGAGAATAGAACAAGAAATTTCCTAGTATCTAAAGATACAAATCTATGATGGCCATTGCCATGTTATAATATCAACGATATCCTGTGCAATTGTAAGGCTCTGCAATTTACACCACCTGGACTTCAATTGTGGCTGAAGCAGAAAGACTGATAAGTAAATATGTTAATGGCATGAGAAATAAATCATATCCTCGTCAGTTCCAACAATGGGACCCAATGCCACCTCAAGATTGCATCAAGGACAACGCCAGTATGAACACTGATCTAGTATGGCCAAATTCAGAAGCATACCTGTGGGCCAGCCTTCAGAGCTAAAATCTCTTTACATCTCTTTTTCAAGTCTTTGGTTTGTTATCTCCATTTTGTGGGAGGGCCAGAATTTTTGGAAGGTCATTACTGGAGGTGGCAACTGTAGAAGTAACCATCTGAGCTGTCTTGGATGTAGGAGTTGCAACATGTTTTGTAACACCATTGCTATAAGGTCCCTGTTGATTTCCCATTTCAGCTCTGGCATTTGCTGTGCCATTGCTGAGAGGATCTTTTTGATTCCCCAATTCAGTTCTGGCTAATGATGAACACTTTGTTTCTGTTGGAACAGAAAAACATTGTTACTTCCTGATACATGAAGCACGTGAAGGATAAAGTAATATGATCATCCGATATGATAAACAAACATATGTAATCCACGTGACCTTACAACACATCAACTAACTTTAGCCCGTCTACAATCATAAAGTTGAAAATCGTATCCATATACAGGCCTCAGAAAGTATGCCAGCCATATAACAAGCACATGAAAATTACAGCTGGCTGATTGTAGTAAATGTGTATTTTCTAATTGCAGAGAAACCCCATGTTTATCATGTACCAAAAGAAAACAGCCATTTAAGGTAATCCATTTCACAAATCTATAAAAACCAACTATTCCTAACTTTACACATCCCATTTATTCACATAAAAATAAAATTTAAAAGGCAATGTGGGCTTACTTCTAAAAGAATATTAACAAAGTCGAGAAAAAGGCAATTTTAGTTACTCAGCATGGACTACAATATATGTTCAATAGTCACCAATGACAACTATTAGAGTACCAAAGTTCCGAAAATAGAAGAGGTGAAAAACTTGCCTTTTATTTCTCCAAATGTGATGAGCCTATTAAGACAATCTCGAAACTTGGTTAAAACAATCCTTTCCTGTTCTGCATAAATCTCTGTCATGCCCTGTCCACAAGGCAACTGAGAAGTAACACTGCAACCATGGGCCATTAACCCATTGGGGGAAGCAGCTGCCATAAACATTGTATCTTGTTCATCGCACATCAATTCCAAAGTTCCAGGAGACATTGGCCTTCCTTTCGGTGCATCAGCACCATCTGAGCTGGAATCATCAGGACCAACTTTATCTGCTCGGTCTGCACTTGAACAATCATGGGCAGTAATTTTCTCAGCATCAGCTTCTTTTTGACTCTGTAACCTTTCTTGAGTTGATGAAGCCAGCGAAGTTTCCATCTGATCCTCTACCCGCTTTTCTGATTCATTTTTTTGGTCTGGATGTGTAAAGATTTTGAAGGAAAACCTAATTAGTTTGATAGTGGTGGCAATTAGCACTATTAATGGATAAAATGTAAACAACATCAAAACCCACCCCACCTTACCCCCACAAACAAAATTTAAAAAAAAAAAATCTTCTTCTTCTAGATTAAGAGAAACTGCTAAACTACCAGGCAATTAGTGAACTGTTAAAAATTTTGCAAACACAGGCTTTTATTTCACTAAATAAACCGTGAGTATATAGTCATTGGAGAAGTATTGCAGAATGATGAACCAAAATGTAAACAAACATAATGAGTTTGGAAAAGAAAATTCAGAAAAAGGGCAAGAGCTAAAATTGCATAATCATTTGACATCTAACAATTATCTCCTTGGATAAATTAATGTTCCACAGAAAAATTGCAATTTAAAAAAAAAATGAAGATTGCTTTCTTTTCACATTAGACAAAATGCCAAAAACAACATCAAGCCCACCAACCCCAACACTTCCCAACCCCCCAAAAAAAAGACAACAATAATAAAACCTCTCCCACTTTTAGTTAAGAGAACCTGCTAAGCTTCCAGGCAATTAATAAGCTAGTAAAAAGAAACTTTGCAAATCAAAAGTTTTTCCCCAAATAAACCATGACATATAGTCATTTGGAAAGTGATGCAGAATGGCCAACCAAATGTAAACAAAAAACTAGAAATAATTATTCAGTTCCTATCAGAATAATAACTTTGGAAGAAAATTAGAGAAAAAGGGCATGGAATATGAAAAAAAAAAAATGCACAACCACTATGCATGAACCTCCCAACGCCTTTGTGGAGGCATGTAGAGCAGTGAAGCATGGGCTTTGCATGCATGGATAGAAAAATCATTGAGAAAAGGCAAATGTGCAATGTGCTCATTGTTGCATGCAGGCAATGGAGTCAATCATCCCATACAAGTAGTCAAGTACAGAAGGTTTGAACTCTCCCTTGAAAGCACCAAGAGTGCATGATCAGGCCAGAAAGATTACACATGAAAGCAAAACATTTACAGATTTATGATGAAAATGTATGATGCCAAAGTTCAATTTTTCAAAATTACTAAACAACTAATCCAAACCTCAATAGGAACCTCACGACCATCAAACACTTCCATTGCATCCACAAGAGAATTCTTCACTGTACATATAAATTACTGGTCCTATGAATGCTAAAATAAAGAAGATTTTGGAATCATCATTGCAGCTGTAGCTTAAATTACTCTAAAGTTACAATGGAGTTAATCCATAATGAAAATACTCTACAAAAGGTAAACATCAGCCCAATTAAGATATACCCTTAGGAAAAAAGTCAGTTGGATGAGTATAGTCAAGATTCTAATTAACAAAAAAATATGAACAGCCAGATTATGCATTATTCTGATCCCCACTCACAGCAGATTATGAGTTATTCTGATCCCCACTCACAAGTAAGATGATCATAGCCAGCCACATCAGAGCACACATAAAATGCATTCATGATAAACCACAAAGACATATTGGTCTTAGATATAATGAAAATCTTAGATATAATGAACTACTAGCTTAATAACTTTCATGTACTGGATCAACATCATACCTGCAAGTGTCTTTGCAGCTTCTCCTGACACAACCACCAAAACTGAGCAAAGTTCCTTTAAATCCTGGGGTTGGATAATGTCTGCTAAGAGAGATCTTCAATCATAACATAAAGGTTAGTTTTTGAAAACAAGAATATTGGTAATATTTTGATGAAGAAAGACATTGTACCTGTATGTGAATTTGGAAGGGCCCAAAACTGCAGTGGTGCCAGCACGAGCAACAGGGTTAGAGGACAAGGATGAGGAAGGTGCAGAAGGCCTAATATGGGGAGCCTGATGAACATGAAAATGACATGCTAACTGTTACCATGGATTATGAAAGCATTATGCAAATATCATGAGTCAGTAGTAGATAACGGACCCAATGGCAGCAATAGAAAGATAAGGATGTTTCATTTTCTAATCCACATCCCAGACAGACAGAAAATAACTGTAAAAAGCCAAGTATCATCTAAGTCTTGCTTTCTCAGTTTTCTTTTTTTGTCTAAACTAACTCTTACGTGCATCCAGTAAAAATCCCACCAAAGTGTGTTCTAAGAAGGAGAATTACTAATAAATCATTAGCTTACTTTAGTCATAAAAAAAATATAAACAGCTTTGCTCAGGTTTATTGTCAAATCATAATTGCCATGAAACAACTCTCCTTAGATGCCAAAGGGATTAATCAAATATGCCAAAAGGCATTTACCTGTTGAAAATGTCCAAGCCTGTGAAAGGAAGTATCCTTGGCTGGCCCAAATAAAAGTTCCTGACCTTTTCTCTTCTTGGATAATGGAGGGGATGCATAGCCAGAAGATCCAATAGCTCCAGTTATAGCAGCATTAGCAGCCTGCTGAATATATGCGATGTTGTTGGCATGGTCTCCGTGAAAAAGAGCCTGCCTCTCTTCACTTCCTTCAAAATTCTTGCAGTCCATGCATTTGCAGTTTTCAGAACAGAGAATGTTGGCTTGAAAACATTCACAGTACTTCTTGAGACACCCAGATTTCTTGCAGTGACATCCCTTGTTGTGCTTTCCCAAAATTAATCCTTCCCCATTCTCCTCCTGCATTTATTTAAATCATTTCATACACTTTGTCAAAACCATAAAAAGGAGCACTTTCATCTGAGTTGCTGCTCGAAATACTTAATTGTGCACCCTTATGGTCACAATCCCAAAAGTTTTATCATTGGACCAAGCAAACAAAGTTCACAACATCAACATTGAATATTTGCATGTGTTTATTTATTTCCATGAAACTACATTATAATGGCCATGCATGTTTACAGTTCCCTCACAAAATGATCTCCGTTGAGTCAACTCTTTGATTACGCTAAAACATCCATATCAGATACATATAATGTCAAAAGGTACTCAGGTATGGTCCTCCAAATGTAAGGAAAATTTATGAAAAAAATTGCAGATATCCAAGTCAGATATAGATGTGTATCCAATCAGGGGCGGAGCCAAAACTCCAAAAGAGGGAGGGCCAAAAAAAAAAAATTTAAGTTGAGGGACCAAAATGAAAAATTTTGAAAGTTAGTGACACAAAAATGAAAAAAAAAAATCCAAAATTATGAGGCTAAATTAAAAAATATGTAAAATATATAGGTAAAATTTTAAAAATAATGGGGTCAAACTAAAAAATATTTAAAATATATAGGTAAAATTTTAAAAATTGAGTAGACAAACTAAAAATATCAAAAATATATAGGTAATAATTTAAAAATTTTAAAAGTTTGGAGGGTCAAACTAAAAAATTTCTAAAATATATAAGTAATAATTTAAAAATTTTAGAGTTGCCCAAAACACCCAACCCCCCCCCCCCCCCCTGTATCCAACACTTAATACTGAAGTCCAAGCAGCCAAGAAAATGATAGAGATTACTAAAAGACACTTTTTTTTTTTTTTTTTTATATATATAATGACATTACTAAAAAAAATTGATGTATAGTTTATTGAACCGATTGAAACCAAAGGACTACAATGTGACTCAATATTTCATTCATAAAATATAAGGAAAATATATACTGCTGAAAAGTAGTCCACATCCATATAACCCATTTACCCGATTATCTCGTGTTCCATGAGGACTGCTAGCAATCTTTGGTCTGAATGCATTTGGATTCCGCTCTAAAGTGGCTTCCACAGCTTCTCGCCTATAACCTTCATTTTCAACATTGTTATAACAATTTACACAATTGCACCCATCACAATATGTTCCAGATGCAAAGCATTCGCAATACCTTGTCAAGCCAGAAAAATTAGCTTCATATCAGTAAATATGTTGTACCGGGTAGCAAAGTGCAAGAATAGACATAAAAAGTTACCAACTAAGAAAGTCATAGTAAACATGATATATTAGTAAAAGATGATGGGAGTAAAACACAGGTGAAGCAAGAAGGAAGGACTCAATATATTTAAAATTCAAATAAATTTCCTTTCTTCCATTCTAGACACCTCAAAAGATATAAATTTACATGAATGCATAAATTTCTTAGATTAATATGTTACAATATTGTTTCTAAACACTACAATTTATTCCCATGACTTTATATCTATGGTACTTCATTCAGTAGATTGCCTGCATCCAAAAATATTCTGGTATAGCAACAAAATATACGATTTAATAAGTCCTATCATCCCTTATGTTACCTAAACAATTGCATGCAAATATTCCTATCTATAAGAAGAAATGAGCACATCAAAATTCTTTAATTTTATTTTCAAATAAAACTGTAGGACAAACTGACACCTGCAACCCCATCTTTAAAAATAAATAAAGAGAACAACTAGCAACAAATTCCAGAACCTATAAGCAAATAGTAAGAGCTATTTTGAGACAATTTCATCAAAAAACGAAGCAACAAGCCAATTCCTAAAACAAAGCCAAATAACATTTCATTGACTAAATCAAGATATACTTACAGCTTCAAGCACCGTGAGTGTTTACAGTTACATTGTTTTTGCCTCTTTGGAGTACCATCTTTCAATTCAGCATTTGGTCTTGGTTTTGATTTTGGGGATTCCGGCTTTCTGGGGGGGAAAATGCAGCATTAGCATCAAAGTTGGGGAATGCATACATAGTTTTAAACAATCCCATAGTGGCATAACAAGTGCATGATTCTTGGTCAATGCCAAGTTTCAAATAATGACAAAGTGGTAAAGTGGCGATGTGCCTGCCTGAGATTTGAGAACAGACTAGCCTATGCAAAAATTAATCATTGTAACAGAAAAAGAAGAATTAATTCAATGGCACGGAAAATAAGCAACCTCAATCATAAAAGTCGAGTTCATTGTTTTTATCCTTAAAAACAAAGCCCACAAACAATAAAATTAACTGGATTGCCAATAGCTTTATTCAAATTCTCAAACAGAAATAATGAATCTACCATTTATGCCTCAATTTATAAGAAGTTGACCGAGAAATGCAAATTACACACGCAACACTATGGTACGGCCCCAGTTCTCATACTCAAATCCAACAGCAAGAGCTCAGTAAAAGATGAGCTCCACATCCCTGGGCTAGGGAACATGAATTTAGAAAATGCAGTTCAACAAGCTATAATCAGAAAGGCATAAAGTGTCTAATGACCAACCAATCTTTTTTATAAAAAAATCAAAAACCTCACCCTAATAAAATAGGAAAAAGCCAATATTGGAACAATAAAAAGCACATTTTGAATTAGAAAGGAGAAAAAAGCAGTTCTATAATTTGCAAGAGCACCAATCAGAGCCCTCAAAAATTTCCATACATGGTAACTTGATACTCTAGTACCAACCTTTCAAACAAAACCATGATTTTCTCCAATAAATGGTACAAAAATTGGATAAATTTACACTCATTAAAATCAAAAATGCAAATTTGCACAGTAAACCCACAGCACAAAATACCACAAATTCACTATATCTCCGAAACAAAAAATTCTCATTTCAAAAGAATTAACAATCGCAATAGAAAAACAAACTCACACAATCCTGGCTGGTGGATTATGTTGTGGTGGCGGCGACGCTGCCGGAATCGCAACCACCTGAGGAGGCTGCTGTTGCTGTTGGCTTTGCGGAGTGATAACAACCGGCTTCTGCGGCAGTGGCAGCGTCGAAGACTGTTGCTGCGATTGAGGATGTTCAGGGAGGACAACATTCCCCTGTGTGAAATCCAGCTGCCTGGCTAGCTTCTTGGCAGGGAAATCCGAGCTCCCTTGCGTGTCCGATTGCGCCGTCTTTTTTGGAGGGAATTCGCTTCCCTCACCTTCCCCCATCAAATTCAAATTCCCAAATTTCTAAAACTACCACCAAATCTTCAATTCCTTTCTTTAAACACTACAAAGCAAACTTAATCCCACTGAATCCCCCTACAATAATCCCTCAAATTTGAAAAATCCACTGAAATTCTCCAACTTTCAGATCCAAAAGCTCAATATAAAATCCCCAAAACACGTAATTACACAAGAAATGCGAGATTAATCAGCGAAAAAGTATACACCGAAGTTAAAGCCAAGACTCAAAAAATCCAATCTTTTCTTTAGCAGAGCACTTCGATCCCTACCCAGAACCAGAAAAACGTAGAGAGAGAAAGTGTAGAGAGGGAAAGAGTGGATTTGATTAGAAAGAAAGGGGAAGAGAAACTATGGTGTAAAGGGGTGGCTCGGCTCCTGCTTTGGTTTTGTTCTTCTTCGTCTCTCCTCCCTCTCTCTCAAGACATTTTGAAATTCAATTTCCTGTATATTCAATGGTGAGATTTACAATCTTACTTCATCCTACGGTTCGTATTGAAAGGTATGATCCGACGATGAGAATTCATAGAAAATGGAATATGGTTAACTCTTTCACCGTTGGATTAATAAACACCCAAAATTTCCAAGAAAGCGGTGCGAGTAGAATTGTCTGATGGGATACTATCTGTTGTGAGATCGAAAGTAGGACAATAATGGATTCGAACCAGTGGTTTGTTGCCACGTCAGAGATTATAGTTTTTTGTTTAGTTAGGGTGACATTTGGCAATGTGTGATTGAAGAAACTGGAAATTAGCGGAAAGGGGTAAAAAACGAGGGAATTTTTTTTTAGGATTCCGCTGCATGAAAAGTGAACGTAAAAATAAAATTGGCGCTAAACAAGTTGTTGACTTCAAGGTAAAATAAAACATCGTCTAAGGTACGTTTTGTTTTTTTTACTTTTTACCATGTTTTTTTTTTTTTTTTTTTTTTTTTGGTTTTTAAGAAATTTTATTATGTTTGATGTTCAGTAATTATTCAATACATCATAGATATAAATGTAAAATTCATCATTTTTAAATTTATATGAACTTTTGTGAATGTAAGATATATTATAAATTAATATATTTAGTGCACTGAATAATGATTTTTGTTCGGGGAATTAAGACAATCAATGCATAGACTATAATAATAGCAGAAAATTTTGGAAACTAGTTAATGCTTGTGATGATCTTTTTTTTTTGGGGATGGAATTCCTATGGAATTAGGTTAGCATATCTTGACTCTACTCAATTTAAATTCTATATTTTTAATTACAAAAAAAATATAATATTTAATTTTGCATGTTTCCATTCATCCTAATGTCAAAAGATGTACTAATGGTTCTTTATTAATACTGGTTTTTTTGAGAATGATTAATATTGCATAATAGTTTATATTTCAATACAAAAAATTTATAATAATTTAAGAAAACCAAATGAAATTTAGAATTCAATCACAATAATTCCTTTACCTTAAAAAATTTGATGAAATCAATTTTTTTAATATATCTTTGAAGTGATAAATTGTGCTTTATAATATTTTTATAAATAAAAAACATAAATATTATATATATATATATATATATTTTTGCATTGATTGGTCCCATCATATCTATTGAATGGTGCAATGGATAAAGTTGATGTTCATTGGGATAAAATACATCCCAAAAGGACTCATTAGTGTTAATTATAATGAAAAAAAAGGTCATGAAATATGATTAGAAATTATGCTTAGAATAATTGAAGAATGTCCAAAGGCAAATCTAATCAGACTAATTTCAACTGCCTTTTTTTTTTTTTTTTTTTTTTTTCCCTTGTGATCCTATGGTTTCTCAAAAAACCGTACAACAACACGAGCAGAACAGGTCGGTCAACCCACAGGAGTTTAGTAGTTTAAGTGGCCTTTCCCTTTTGCCTATTGGCTCTACATGAAAGCTTTGGGTTAATAGGCGGTGGATCCTAACTATACCCTACTCAGAATCGAATAGTCTCCTTGAATATCAGATGCAACAAAACTGGAACTAGAAATTTGAATAAACGTATAGAAAATTGCAGAGTTAAGGCTGATAAGCAACAAACATTGTTGATAATTAACACAAATGCCTCCATCTATTTTGGGCTTTCTGCATGCTAATGTCATTGGGCAGGATTATAAATTCTTCCATCAACAATACTAAAAAAACAAAATTAATGCACAGCTTTTCAGCCAAACTAAAGGGGCTGTTGACCTATTCCAAATCTCAAAATCACATACACGTTGAAAGGAATGAAGAAAAGAAGACAATAAATTAAGTCCTAAGATGTGTGTCATAATCAGTTCAAAAAAGCAGTCTCATACCATCTTTCCTCACCATGCACAAAACACAAGCTGTACCACATTACCCATGTAAGAGTCCAACCCTTGCTGCTGCCGCCACTAATACACATCTCCCATCCTGTCTCGCCCCATACCACGTCGATCATCTCTCCCTCGTTCCATGTACATGTCACGGCGATAGTCTTTTGCTGGTGGTGCGCCCCTGATTGGGGATCTGCTCCTCTCTCTCACATCACGTCCCCATCGACCCCGTTGAGCGGCAAGTGGTGGTGGTGGTGGCGGCGGCGGCGGAGGTGGCGAGGGTAACCGCCTCTCAAACCCTTTTCTGTCATTAAAAAAGTTGTCCCTTCCACGGTCTCTCTGACCCCAATCCATTGGCATTGGCCTCTCAAATTTGTTCCTCCCCCTGTAGTCATCATCAGGATAATCAGGCCTACCTCTCCGCATGTCATGATCAGAAAACCTGCCCCCATGTCTAGGAGGTGCAGGACCACCAGGTCCAAAATCTCTAGGGCCATCTCTGGCCCAGCTACGAGGAGGAGATCTATAACCATTCATGGTCCTGCCAGGAGAAACATCCAATGGAGGACCAGGGAAGCGTCTAGGAGGAGCATGTGCAGGTGGAGGGCCAGGATAGCCCCTTCGCGGACTTCCCCCAGGTCCATAGCGAGGCCGCTTACAGTTGTTACAATACTCTCTCCTTGCAAAGTTCAGGTTGCCACATCTAAGATATGGTAAAAGTACATGAGTATTGAACAAGGATGTAATATAAGATGATTCCATCTTCACACATTTAAACACAATTAAACCTTTAAACCTTCTGTTTTGTCATTTCAAGCCGACTAAATATACATGTTGTAAAAGGATGAGGAAAAGACATAGTTACAGAGCAAACTCCAATTCTTATCAACATTCAAATTCAACCTTAAGACCTATTATAATCGCATGTAAGGAACACTCAAGAACAGCCAAACTGAAAAGGTCCTATTGATATGATGTTAAACATAATAAGACTTGAATTTTGAGTTTCATAACACCACTTGAAAAGAATTGTTTCCTTTGTAAGATGTAACATGACTTCAAAAATCGCAAGGCTCCTGACTAACCAGACAACATGGAAAAAAAGAACAATCCTTTTTTACAAAATTCAGTTTCTGAATCAATCATATTTTCTGATTGCAAACTTCTTCCAATGATGAATATTTTAACACACATTACATAATATCATAACCATAAATATTTTCTAAAACAAGGTCAAAAGATCAGGTATTATAAGGAAGGGTTTCAGATATTTAAGGGTTAAAAACAGTATGTGTACAGTATCAAAACAGAGTTATGAACTTACAAAGGATCAGAGCAAATCCAATCTCCTTCCCTTGGGCGTACATTGGGATTATTCCTACTCATGCCCTCCCCTCTAACAGGCCCTGGACCAAAACCAGGTCCCTCAAAACCTCTACCAGGTGGTCTGCCACCAACTCTTCCTCGAGCATAAGGGGGTGAAGAGTCCCGAAATCTACCAGAATCCCTCCCGCTACCAAATTCGCGACCTCGAGGCGGACCCCCTGAGTGATCAAAATCAGAACTGTATCGGTGATCTGCATCCCTACGGCGCGCAGGAGAACCAGAACCTGCATGAATTCTATATCCTGGAAAAAAGCCAGTGAAATCTGAAGATGAGCAACCGCCAGTCAAATAAGGGAGAACTTTGTTAGCACAAAGTAGTAATGCTAGCCATAATTTGAGACCCAAGAACTGTGAAATGAACAGTTTAACAAAACTGCAAGGACATCAATCATCACTAAGGACATCTCCTCAGAAAAGGTGGCAAAAAAAGAGTATTAGTGTGGAATCCACATGATAACTGTCCTTGTTACTTGCCTTTCAGACTGATTGTCCATATTACGAGTAAATACAACTGGAGCAATGCCAGCTAAAACCAGGTTACTTGACCTCACCATATATGGGAACAAAACAAGTCCACTGTTCCTACATTAAAGTATCAACCATTACATGCTTAAATATACTTTCCTAACCTAAAACTGAACTACCAATCCCAAATAATTAAGGAATCTGGAGTAGCCATAACTTCATAACAAGACACGTTGGCAGCAATAGGATAGAACTTTGTCTTTATCTGCAGACTGCAGATAAAAACAGATTGATAAATGCCTAATGTACAAACATCCAACAGAGAAGACCATAGCCCAAGTATTCCAAAAATCCAGTCAAAACACACCTTCAAGAGGGAAGCAAAGAAACTAACAACTCAAACCATATGCAGGACAAACCACCAACAGGAGACCAACCAAAGTTTCACAGTAGCCAAACAATTTGAAAATTAACCAACTACCAATTTGCCCACTTATTCTCAGAAACCATCTCAGCATGTTTAAAAAGGTTCAACCAGACATCCCAAAAGAACATAATTTTATAATTTCCACCCTGACCATAATCCACAACTGTGAAAAACAGCATAGTGGGCTGAAGCTGTGATGGCATGCCTGATCGCAAAGGAGAAATTTGTCATTTCCAATCAGCCACTTGTTATGCTCGCCCACAAGTTAAAAACCCATGAAAGAGAAGGGAAGCAGTACCCCATGGAAACTATCATCAAAGAGTTTAAGCGATTTGCATCTACTCCCCAACAAAAGTTAATGACAAACCTAAAAAGTCCTAACAGAAACTAGGAATTTAGCATACTAAAAGAAGTCCCCAATTTTTATGCACTTAATACCCAATGTAGCAAATCTGAAAGGCAGAAATGATGCCTACAATGGAACCATTCAAAACCAACTCAAACCAAAAAGAAAATTAAAAGACAAAAACCCCAGTCAAGCCCATTATTCCCACAAGGAAAATTCCAACCTATGAATCCAAGTAGCTGCTAGTTACCAGGAAGTTCAATATCATGTACTTCCATCCACAAACATCATTTCCCATGACAGAATGCCAGGTTCCAGAAATGTAGAGCCCACAGAACTCAACCACAGCCATTGGACCCCAAATGTAGCAGCCTCACCGTTTCTTATAACTTAAAACTGACATTCCAACCTGGCATAATAATGATGGAAAAGCCAACACCCACAAATCACGTGTCATTACCATAATCTCAGTATTCTTGAGAGCAAATTCCTCATAAAATGCAATTTATACACTTTCAAATTAAAAACCCCCACATATTGCTGAAGCTGATGTATATTCAGTTTTTCCCATACCATTCCAAGCCAATAAATGGCTTTGCATTCCCACAAGATCCAAATCTTACACAAGGCAATGGCTTCGCAACAAAATGAGACACAAGCATCCCAAGAGTTCCTATACCATTCACAATATTGATAGATGGCATTACCCAAAACTGTATTAACTTTAATATGATAAAAACAAATTCCCAGAGACCATGATCCAAGACTGCACTCACACCAACATGCCTTCCTCAAGACCCAAGTTCTTGCAGGCAACATTCAAAGCTGTAACACACAACAGCAAAATTTATTTGCAACTCGATACTTAAGTGCTGGTAGATCCACATGCTTGACATGCAGCACAATGAATAGAACAAAAGAAAAGGACACAAAACCTATCTTTTGATATTACTAGAACAAAGACATTGGAGAATATGACATCACCCAGAAGGTTATTTAATAAGATTATAAACTTGGATCAGTAGAGAATAGAGATGTAGAAAACCAAAAAGGTAAACACCCAAAAATCTTTGTCCACAATTAAGGTAGGAAAAATCAAGCAGTGCTGTAAGAACCATTTTCCTACCCTATAATGCCTAGCTGCAATGCAAGATTCAACGAAGCATCATAGAAATTATTAGTTTTTCCTTTTATCCTAAATGGCGTTACCTGTGGAATTACAAGAAAACTACATTTAACATTAATTCTATTTTTGTTGCTTATGTTTCCATCCTCACATATATGCTCTACTAATTTCAAGGGAAGGGCCAGGCATCCTATATAAATTCTAAAGCACAAGCATGTTTAGCAGTTGCGTTTTCAGCCAAAAAAGGTTAATAATCTATTCTATATGCCCAAAACTTAACACTCCCACATATCATGTCATATTCACTTCCTTAAAAAAGGACATTATTCCAAACCATTGTTCATGCATAAAAGGAATCTAATACCATGCCTAGATTTAAAGTTTTTTTTTTTCCTATTAAAGAAAATATTCTTTATCATAGGACATTAAAAATTATTAAAAACGATTATAACTGGCTTTAGTACAGCAATTCCTGCATGCAAAACTTCTTTGATATATTACATGAAACAAAAAGCTTTTTCAAAATGTCATAATTTTCAACTTTTCTTCTCAAGACATAAGGATACTGTGCATGGAATGATCATATTTCACTTCATATTCAATATTTTATTTAACAGTAAACACGTACTAGAACAGGGAAAAGAAATCCTTTTAGTTAGTTTCAAAATTCAGCCTAACTTAAGAAGAGGTATATTTGCTTGAAGCTATAATTAACTGGGTTCATCACATAGTTAAATTGATAAAAATATTTACAAAATTACAGTGAATGAATAAAAAGTTAAAAACATGATCATGAGTTTATATTTATTAGAAAATGTGCTTTTATTTTCTTGTAATGAATTAATAAAATCAAATCAAATCAGTAGGACCAAGTGTGAACATATTTGATGTCTCCACTTAATTCAAAACCTTTATAATCTTTAGAAGGCATATTGAACCACGCTGAAAATTATAATGCACTGAACCATATATTTTCCCTCACTTAAAATACAAACTACACAAAAATTAATCATTCTCTCGTAAAAGTGTAGAACGATTCCATGTCAACATTCCAATATCATCATGAATTTTCTCAAAAATACTAAATAAATAAACACCATGGAAAATGATGAAACATTTAAGCATGGTCCAAAAGCATCCACGCATAATCCAAATGGTTAAAAATTAGCAGCAATATATACCCCAAAAGAAATATGAACAAAATTGCAGATGTACACAATAGAAATCACTTGTGCCAAACCATGCTACCATTGTTTAATCTTATAATTTAATGTACCAATTAACATATAACACCAGAATGGAAAACAACCTTCCCCATGTCAATCAGTCAATTTAACATGGTAAGAAATTTACTGTGACCTCAAAAACCGCAAATCATAGGTCATAAGTTTTAGCTCTACAAAATAAACAACAACAATTCCCTGTTCCTCACATGAAAACGCTAACCAGAATCGTAA
This sequence comes from Vernicia montana, assembly GCA_949750685.1. Lineage (NCBI taxonomy): Eukaryota > Viridiplantae > Streptophyta > Magnoliopsida > Malpighiales > Euphorbiaceae > Vernicia > Vernicia montana. The sequence continues at coordinate 17,324 of CATKHJ011049936.1, forward strand.
AAATTAATTATAGGCCTAAAATTATTTTTATGCTAATTAATAGTCCATAATTAACATGACACCAACAACCAATAACATAAATCTAGGGTTTCAAATACTCATCCAGGTATTAAAATGCAACAAAAAGATAAATAAATCTAAGCTTCACATTTAGTTCTATCTATTACGAAAAAGAGATCTAAATAAATAAACAAGTAACGAACCAGGATCGTCAGAGTATCGATCAGGACGAGAGTACGGAGGAGGATCACGGCGGACTTCACCAGGCTCGTAGTCGCTGCCACCACCGCGGCCTCCTCCGCCACCTCCGCCACCATCACCGCCGTCGCTGACTGAAGGGCGAACGACGAGGCTGCTAAGAAGTGGTTGGTGATGCGATGTAGTTTGGTCCTTCTCTCTCGACCCCATCTCCTTGTCGCTTCTTCTTCTCTCTCTCTCCTTAGTTGGAGCTCGACGTCTATAAACCCTAACAACGTGCCGTCACCTCAGATTTTTTTTTTCCTTTTTTTCCTGTTGCAAGAGAGAGAAAAAAAAATTACAGGGAGAAAAAAGGCCTTTTCCGAGTTTTACAACTGATAAATAAGGCCCCGATATTTTATGCTACGCTGTCAGCTTGTGTGGAAATTGAAATTTACACTTTGATCCCTTCTTGCTTCCTGTAATTATAAATGTTCCCCGTCGGCCATCAGTTTTTTAAAATTTTGGCCCTTCTCCAGCTTGTGCAGGGTGATTTTGCAATAACCATTCTCAATTTTTTATGTTATCATTATTAGTTTTACGGGTGAGCACAAGACAGGGATCCCAATCCTAAACGAATTTTCAAATTGAAAAAACAACGAGAACAAAATTTTTGAGATCTGAAAAAATAATTGACTGAAGTAAATAAGTGTAAATTTATTGAAACGGCATCGAGAATGCATTGATCTCTGTATTGAGAATCAAATCGAATCTAATCATATTTGGAATATAATTGAATACCTGATACCTGTGCCGATTAACTGATTTATATATGCTTATATAATTATAAATTTATAATATATTATATATACTATTACTTATATATGTATTTGTATTTATATAATTATAAATTTATAATATATAGTATGTATATTATAAATTTATACTTGAATTCCTAAATATCCAAATTAAACCGAACAATTCTCGAATTAGAACCAAATACCTGAATTTCTGAATCTCCGAACCATACCGTACTAAATTATCGGAACAATTCAATATAGATATTTTCTCTTAATAAATCGGCTTGGTTCTTCAATAATCAAATCTCCAAAACTTTGTTTCAATTTAGAGATTTTTAAATCATCGATTTTACCCGAACCGTGCTCACCCCTAATTAGTTTATTAATATTATTATATTTTAGTCTTCTATAAAATTTTAAATTCTTTCAATTTTCATAAGTTAATTGAAAGAACTATTTTTGTGGCAATTGTGCATATCTAATTTGGAAAAAAAAAACTCAATGTTTATGTTCCAATAACCTTTTTTAATGTTAAAAAAAAAAAATGTTTACAAGTTGTGTTGTTTTATTATTAAAACTAAATAGAAATAGTAACATTAATTAATGTTTTTAAAGCTATTTTTTGAGTCATACTATTGGCTGACATATTATGTAATAATAACTATTTAAATGTTTTTTTTTTAAATGAATAAGGATCCAATAGGCCATATTATCATTTTCCTTTCCTTCTTCTTAAATCAAATATTTAATGCATGAAATATAAGAAGATTTATATAAGTATATATTTTTAAATCTTTTTTAGCATTAGGAATTTAAATTTGGATCTATTGCTCGCATCGCATATATACTTATTACTACATTATATTTAAATGTGAGATAACTTAAAATTGTACTTAAATTCTTAAAAATTCTAAATATTTTAACTAAGTAGCTAAAAATATATTATTTGATAAAATTGAAAATTAAGTATTATAAATTCAATAATTAGATTTTAGATCCTAATTAATATAGGGGATAAAATTTTAAAATTATAAACTTGTTCAAAGATTTAATGAGTTATTGTATTATATACAATCTTAGGTGATATTTGATAATATTATTAAGCACTTAAAATTTAATAATTTAAAATTATTTGATAATGCATTACTTAAAACTCTTAATTAAGCTAAAATATACTTAAAATGATAAATTTAATATTTTTAATTTAAAATTTACACTAAATATAATAAGTGATTAAATTTTTAATATGTTTATAATTTAGAAATTAAATTGTTTATATTGTATAACACTTAAATTTTCAACACTTAATTTTTAATTTTATTAAATATCACTTAGTTTTTTTAGCATTTAATTTTTAATTTTTGCAAATAACACCTAAGTGAATATTAACTTAGGTTCTTTTCAATGAAATTAACTTATACTGTTTTTTACTAGTTTGATTATATGGCCGATTAGGCCACAAACAGCAAGTCTCTGTGCATTTTGGCCAGTCAATGGATTCTTCCAGGGAGCATGTGTAAAGCTTTTTTCAGTGCAGTTATTTTTGTTTTGGTCTAACCAATTGGCCCTTGATCATCACGGTGATCTAATCCATCCCTCAGCCACAGATGGAGGCAGCAGTGCTGGGCAAGGAGGAAGAGGATTCTGGAAGTGAGAGGGTACAAGGGCTCAATTGTAATTTGTGTGTGGATCTTAGAGTCGATTGTCTTTTGGGCTAGTCCGTTTGTTTAAAGCCATGGTTGGATAATTCAAGTGTGGACCTTTGGGTCCATAAATCTTTACTGAGTTGGACCAAATTTAGTTGTAATGATAAATATTTTACTATTATGGGCTTCACACCTTATTAATTTTAGCATTTCTTTTCTTTGTAAAATAAATAAATAACTTAGATTGTTTTTAATGAAGTGCCATTAGATTTTTTTAATATTTGTCCATTAAATGATAATACTAGTGAAATTTTTAATGAAATCATAAGTTATTGTGTGAAATTTTAAGTTTTAATAGTTGTATTTAGTCTATTTATCAATATAGTTTCTTAAAACTCAATTTTATTTTAAGAATATAATATTTGCTCACTTTTCACTAGGGCTATTATATTTCTACAAAGTGTCACTAAATTTTTCA
>CATKHJ011050061.1:0-12160 GCA_949750685.1 Vernicia montana
ATCTTTTTTTAAAATTCCCACCCACTCTCAATTAATTAATTAATTAAATATCAATTTTAATTAATTAATTAATCTTTTTTTAACTAAACTTTCACTCAAGTGGTTAATTAATCCTTTAATTAATCATTTTTAATTAATTAAAAATTGGGTAATTAAATCAAATCTTCCCTTTTTTTAAACCAGTCTCATTTTTCGAAATGGAACTCCGCTCCGGTAAAACCACTCTCCCACCACTCAAACCTACAAAGAAGGTATAATCTTTTACCCTTACTCAAATCCCAAATCAAACCAAACTAATTAAATCTAACCGATTCCTAAACCCCTCCACCTACGTGGGTTTTGATCCCTATTCAGTGGGGTACGTAGGCACGCTTGGAATCTGAATCCAAGCCTCAAATCCAAATCCCAACCAATCCCATTCCCCTTTTATTTTTTAAATGTCAATCCATTGTAAATGTAAATTTTAATTAATGTTATTAGTTATTATTTTGGAGTAAATGAGTGATCTTGTGATTTTCCTAGTACCCATAAGGGCTAAAGGAAATACTCTCCTTTACTTGTGATTGTTTAAATACTCGCTCTTTAAATACGTGCTCTTTATCTCTCATAATTATGCCATACTCATGCATTATAAATTATCATTAATACTTGTCATTCATGAAATCAATTTTCAAAAGTCAAATTAAATTTAAAAGCCAAATTGAGATTATTTTAAAACCAAAAACCTAGTCCCCGAGTTTAACCTGGTTCGAAGACTAGTGATTTTATCATTGGGTAAATTAATCAAAGATTAATAAATTGGAGTCAAATTGGGTTTTTCCTTAATTTTTCCATTTAAATAAATTAGGGTGGCGACTCCCGAACCTTTTCAAAAATCAAATCAATTTTTCGAGGCGATAGCAGCTTCCAATCGTGAGCACCAAAACTCGTACCTTAACCTCCCATAAAAATCACTTCGTTTTTCCTTAAGGCATAAGGCATTTTCCCGAGCGAGGGGAGGGGCGTTCGGGCGAGGCCTCACAATAGAAACCCTTAAATAAAACCCAGTTTCAAGTCTCTCCCTCAACCAATTTTCCTCCCAGTCCTTGAAATCGAGGTTGGTTGCGGCGTTTTAAATACTAACCCATTTGGTGGCGATTGCTTCAGAGACCGATGGTTCTCCTTCAATAGAAGGTTGATAAATAAGACACAATCTTGGAGAAGCCATTATAATCATGATAAGAGAGACATTAAGTAAGAAAGATTGAGTAAAAGAGAAGAACATAGTGAAGTTAAGAAAGTTCAAAGTCAAAGGAAAATAAAAGTGTCAGAATACAAACAGAGTGTTAGTAGAAGCAGAAGGAAGGAAAGAGAGGGGAGTATTTAAAATTCAAAAACCCTTGGTAACTATACTCATAATCACTGCTAGGGATACCTAGGGTTAGTGGTTTCGAAACCTAGTAGACGCCAAACACATCCTTTCACCCCATAGAGCCACGTGGCTATAACCACTCAAAATTGTCCCCTTTAGTATGGAAGATGAAGAGATGTATTCATTTAAAAAGACCCTCTCGAAGATGCTCCAGCCTCTTTGAGTAAAACAATGAGCTCATCTTCGATGCTTTGACACTTAGCAAGTTACTCTTGGTGTAACAAGCCACTTCTTCACTCCATCGGAGTAGGGGGGGTCTCTAATAATGAATAAATATGAAGATAAATATTGGGCCTCATGCCTAAGAGGCCCAAGAATAAATGAATAAGCCTAGAAGAATTGGGTCATGGTAGCGAAACGCCCAAGGAGGCTACAACTCGAAGGAAACACCCTCAGATCGGGACATCGAAATGCTATTATTGTAAAGTACTCATAGAGTTTGAGCTCCATAATAAACACCTAGAGCTCGGTATACTACCTCACAAATCTCTTCCTCAAACGAGTTTGGAAGGTGGAGTTCCCTAATATTCCTTCCCATCCCTAACTCAAAAGCTAAATGAGTCAAGACAAACCAATCTTACCAGCCAAGTAAGAAGTGTTGTTTTGCACATTACAGCCTATAACGGCACGCTGAATGACAGTAGTCATGCCCTTCTCGTGCTACAGTCAGCGTGATAAAATGAGCTTGACATGGCTGGCGGCTTGCCTGTCCTTCTTGGTTATAGTGACTTTATCAACCCTCTAATGGAAACACGTGTCCTTAAGATTGATTAAACGAATCGTAACTGGAGATATAAAACTGATATTCTCACTTACCAACAGTTTCAAATTCATTCTACAACTTCTCACCTTTTTCTCTTACTAGATTATTCTCTGTTAAGGTTGATCATCTTCTTCCTTGAGAACCCTAAAGATAAAGCTACTAACTTAGGCATCAGAGAGGCCTTGTCAAGTCCAGACTGGGCACTTTCATATTTGTTTGTTTTCCTTACAAGTCTAAGAAGCCATCTTAGGCCAAGGCCCACGTAGAAGAGACTCATCACCTTTCTTTGAAGATCTCTGGATCATCAAGTAATATTTAATTTAATTAACAATTTATACAAATTAACTTTCAATGAATTTAGATTCCTTCAAGTTTCTTATTGTCACGATCCAAACTTAAGGGAATGTGATCGGCACTAGGAAACGAGAAAACATAAGGCTTCCAAAACCTGTAGTAAGCTTGACTAACTACTAAACAAAAAAATTGCAATATAACAACTGTAAACTCAACAATTAAGGGTTATAGGCCCACCTGTGCATAAACATCAAAACTCTACCACTAAGAGCTAAAAACATCAATCACATCAACATCATCATCATTAGACTCCCGCTTAACAAAACATCACATAAGCTAGAATGAGGAAGCTCAGCTATCCTCTAAACTCATCATACACATACAAAATTATACAACTGACTATTTTATACAGAAATACAAATAACAAAGATAACAATGTGGAGTACTATAATTTATAATACAAAATAATCTGAAAATAATTACGAAACTCAAAATAATATGATAAAATAACTTCACTACCGGGGGATGAGTGGCAAGAACAATTTAATTAAAATTACTTCTCAAGCTCAACCTGCAACCTAGAAAAATAGAGAGATAAGGGTGTGCGCCTCAACTCAGTGAATGATACTAACTAATATACAAATCTGGTGTCCTACAATCATTCTATATAAAGAAATGCTCATTCATCGTGCCAAACAGATAATCAATCACATAATCATCTAAGGATGGGAATTAGTCGATATGAATCACACTAAACCTCAATATGGGGAGCCGATCCCCCTCCATTTGCTCTCTTAATTTCAAACATAGGGCTTAGTAGGACCAACTCAAATCGGGCCACATTTCTCTTATCCAAACATCGGGCTCAGTGAGACCAACTCAAACTAGGCCAAAACATCATCTTCATAATCATATCTCAATCATCATAACATGCTCATAATCATAATCAAAATCTTATGTGGTCCTATCTCATCCAATCCCATCCAAACTCCACAAATAATGTGTAAGATAATTCTTAATGCAACATTCACAATAGGATTCTAAGATGTCTTTATACAGTCATAGTGTATAATTATATACATATATAAAAACACATAGTAAATGCAATGCATGATAAGTATGAAAACATATTAGATGTATCACTCACAAACTTGACGAAAAATCCAACTAGCTCTCACTTGGAGTGCTTGATGTCTAGTAATTAAGAAGACGCCTGAAACACCTAAACTGGATAATAGATGAAGTACATTAGAATACAAACAACTCCAACTTTAACATTTAAAACTATACTCAAACGACTATGAAGATTCTGTCGAAATTCTGGCGGAGTCTCCCATAAAACTAGGGCATTTTCCTATTAAAACAAAAGAAACAAACACTTCTAAAAAACCTATAAGGCTCACAACAATCAACAACTACTTAACTGCCCCACTGGGCCTCCATACTTGGCAATTAGCAAACAACCTTAACTCATCAAAATTACCTCAATTCTCCAATCATATATATTTATAATCATAAAATATCATCATATTATCATTTCCAATAAGGAGTCAATTCAATCATATATATATATATAACTATAAACTTTCATTTTTCTTAAAATTATTTTCTTTAAATATCTCTTTATTAGCTTGCTTAAAGTAATTTCTTTTAAAATAACTAATTTAACTTATAAACCATTTAATCATTAATATATCTTAAAATCATACAATATACGTACATATTTGCATATAACTGTTATAAAATCGATGTTACTTTCGAAAACATTTCTCATATTCATCTCTATCAATTTAAGTCACATAATACATTAAATATATATATACATTGAAGAAAACACATAAATAATTCAAATTTCATACTTTTACATAAAAGGAACATTCCCCAGTTTAGAATCCTTTATCAAATTAACTTAGCTATAATACTAACTAATAGTATAAGAAATTTTTAATAAATACACGAATTCATTTCAAATAAATTCATAAAACCTCATAATGTTCCTATACTCATTAATTCAATCATTGGAAACATTCAATTATAGGCAAAGCATTCATTAATTAACTCCAATGACATAAACATAATCCATATATACATTTTCCAACATAAAACGATCCAAAAATCAAGCATCAATGTGAAATTCGAGGGTTTCAAGCTTACCAACATGTAAATCAATCAAACTAGGGTAAGAAAACATCTTGAGAAGTCTAAACAAAGTTGTTGGAGACTAGACCCATGTGCCATTTCCGGAACCCTCATCGGCAGGCCCCGCACCACTGCTACCAATGGTCATGGAGATTCAAAAATGATACCATTGCAAACGTCTCTTCGTCAGGAGCTCGAATATGGTCTTCACTTGCCGTCACTCGCCGCTGTCTCACCGAATTTTGGTTTTCGATCATGAGCTTTTGCCATCATGGTTTTCGATCTCAAACTCCGGTGAGTTTTAGAGAGTGCAATTGGTATCAATGGAAAGATCTCACTGAAAAGAGATGAACGGTACGAATCTCGCCCAATAATGATTAAAACCACATAATTATATCAGGATAATTTTATACACATTCAAGGGAGAGTTTTACTTATATATTAGGATATTTTTGTATTTTTTTTTTTGTAATTAATAATGTGTAGGAATTCCAAGTGTAAAGTAAAATCCCACATTGGAAAATGATGAGTTTAATAAGAGATATATAAGTGGAAAAAGACTCACAACCCATTGCCTTAAGGTTTTGGATAAATATGTGGTGTCAAGGCCCACTAGCGTGTCTCTCACTAGGCCTATGTGTTAATCTCCCAATTTTATTTGGCTTCCCATCTGTTTACATTAGTATTAGAGCTAATGGTTTGACTGAGATGAGTATAGAGACGGTGGTCAAGTGATGTGGTGGCAACTTGCATCTCCCGTGTGGAAGAGCCGAGATACTCCTGGTGAGCCTAAACAAGTGGAAGTTAATAGACTCTTGGTGGGTGGGCCCGGTGGAAGTAAAAACACTCTAGATGGCGCCCTATGCTCGTAGGCTTCCATTTTAGGGGGAGCCAAAGCCCAATGTGGAAACTTACACTTGAGAGGAAGATGTTGGAATTCCAAGTGTAAAGTAAAATACCATATTGGAAAATTATGAGTTTAATAAGAGATGTATAAGTGGAAAAAGACCCACAACCCATTACCTTAAAATTTTGGATAAATATGTGGTGTCAAGGCCCACTAGTGTGTCTCTCACTTGGTCCATATGTTAATCTCCCAATTTTATTGGGCTTCGTATCTGTTTACATAATGATTAAAACCACTTAATTTCAAATGAAAAAATTAAAATTGATATTTTCAAATCTTAAAACACAAAATAATGTAGTTAGGAAAGATACGAGAGTGTCCTTCCTACAAAATTGTATATTTTGATTTTGCTTCTTGACTAGTGAATTCCTTCAAATCTTAAGAAATAATGTAATTTATTATTATAATTTTTACCTTATATAATGATATAAATATCTCGAGTCTTGACCACCCATAACACTAGTAGTAAACTTTTTTTTCTTCAACGTTTGAATTTATAAGACCAGACAAGCATAATTGGTGGGTCTCCTTTAAAAGTCACTTTGCTCTTAGAGAAGCAACGGATATGATTTGACGAGCAATTGTTCATCGATTGCGCTTGTTTTGGGAAAAGCAATATAAAGCTCAAAGACAGATGAAGCAGAAATTTCCTTGCGATTTGATGGCTCAACGGACACATTATAGTGATGGGAAGTGTCACTTTGTTTTTAAGGAATTCCTTTGGTATTTCGAAACACCGGTATTTCAAAGTTGTTGCCCAATGTGCACCAAGAAGGGGGTTGAATTGGTGGGCAATTAAAAAATTAATTGAATAAGAAAGAAAAAAAAAGAAGGAACACAAAGATTTATAGTGGTTCAGATTATAACCAATCCTACATCCACTCCCTAATCACCAATTGGGAATTTTCTACTATGAATGGAATTTTACCAAGTTCACTCCCAACTTAGTGTCTTGGCTCACACCAAACCATACAAGTTTTTTCCCAAGACTCACACTCAAACCCATCAAGTGTTTTCACTAGGCTCACACTCAAAACTCACGAGTGTTTTAACAAGGCTCACACTCAAACCTAAACAACAGTTTTACTATGGCTCACTCCCCAACCTATATAGTATTTAATGGCTAACACTAAACCTTTTCCAAGTGTTTTGTGGCTCACGCACAACCTTTACAATAGATAATGATTTGTGAAGAGTGAAACTAAACTCACTCTTGCAAATAGCTAATATAAAAGATAGAAGAATGAAATCTAGCTTAGAATAAATTTGAGCACACAAAGATAAGAAATGAAGCTTTTGTGTTCTAGCTCAATGAACAAAGAATTTAAAGTTTGAGAACTTTGATTTGCTTCTAATATATGTTCTTGATGTATGAAATATTCTCTCTTGTATTCACTTTGAGGCTTTAGATATATATATAGGTCTTCATTCCATGCTTAAACAACCATTTTGGTGCTCTAAAAATGGTACTAGACAAGTTCCAACGGCTATATAATGGCTAGTTCAAGATTTGAAGGCTTGTTCAAAAATTCAAAATCATGAGCTATAAAACTCCAAATGATGAACCCTTTTTTTTTAAAAAAAAAACTTTGAGTAGTCTAATACAACTTTGTAGATTTGAAAAACTCCAAAATCATCCATCTTCATGCTCCAAAATATCAAAACATTTTATTACTCATCTGGTTATGATAGTTTGAACATGCTTCTGTATTTCACCCAATGCTTCTTCTATACACCTCAGATTGATGCAAGGCTTTTTCCATATGAAACTAGACTTCAATAGATACAAATATGGAGAATTTCATGTTCAAAATCCCTTTGTAGAATTAACATCACTAATTCTAATTAACATTATCAGCTGTAATCCAATCTGACAGCTTGAGCATAAATCAATCAAAAATTCAAAACTACATTTTCTAAGCTCTAAAAATTATACCAATTTTTGGTCCCAAAACTAGACTGATGTAGCTATTCATCCATGTATGGATTGCATTCATAAACTCTCCCAAGTAGTATAGTTTATTCTTCAAACTTCAGTCAATAGTTTTAGTTCCTTAGAGATCATCCTTGCTCTCATGAGTTTCTTGGTTTTACATGTTCTTTTCATTGCCCTCATATGTTTTATAGCTTTTCCCATCTTTATTGCTTCATGATTTCATCTTGATCTTCACATTTAATTTCTTTACTTTATTGCATCACTGGCAATCAAAGATTACCTATTAATACCAACACTAAATAAATTTGTTAATAGTAATAATATTTTGCATCATCAAAATCATATATGAAACATTGGGGTCAACATATATAAAGATTCTAAGACTGTTTAGTAACCTTTGAAAATGGTTACACTTCTCTTTCTAAAAACTTGAATTTTTGAATTTCTTTCTCTGAGTTTCAGTGAGATCCAAACCTAAACCTAAATTCTTTAAATAAATATTTTCTTAAAAAGGAGACAATCAATCTTCAGATAAACTGAGATCTAAATAGTAGATGATTCTTTCAGTTTTCTTAAAAGAGCTCCAGGTGGGTCTAAACAGTAGATCTGTGGATTCGGTGATCCTAAGGACGGTAGATGCTGAACTTAATAATGATCAGAGGAGCCTTAGGTAGTGACGTCGTGATCTAGAATGATCAAGGAATTATTAAGATAAATCAAAATAGATTAGTTGATGGAGATTCTTTTGACTTCATTGGAGAAGCTAGCGCCTTGGCTGAATGGTAGAAATTTTGTTAAGGTAAAATTATGAAATGTAAAGTTATGAAATGCATTAAAATCTTTCTATATGTTATCGTTGAATTCCATTCCTTGTTGATTTAAAATATATGATACATATTACTTTCATTAGTATTGTTACCATCACCATCAATGGGTAACTCATCATTGTAATTTATTATGACAATTGATGTAACGAGGCCATTTGGGCTAAAGCCAAATACTTTTGTTTTAATGAGGCCACTTGGGCCGAAGCCAATGTATTTGTAATTTACGAAACCATTTGGGCTAACCTTATATTGAAATGAAAATCTTACCGAACCTATAATTGTATAACCTTTACCTGTACTGACAGCATGCCCAACTAATGGGGGAAAAGATCTATTAGACCATGTGCACAGATGACTCGACTAACCGGGTTTATAAACTAAGTTAGATGTATTTTCGCAGGCATGCAATAATGTTAAGGGCGAGGTAGTTGTCCTTTTATGATATTGATATTTGAGCATGGGGACGGTGGTGTTATCCCGCCCATGAGGTATTCTACTGATCCAACTGTTATAGAGACTTTTGTGGTTACGGTTTGTCCCACCCATTAGATTTTTGATAGTTATGAATATGCAGAGGCTCGTGGTATTGTGGTTTTGATTAACCCGGGTACTCTTATATTATGTAAGTTTCTGTCAAGATTGAACCTTTGTTGCCTTTTTCTTCTCGACACATATGATTGTATTGTAACCCAAATTTGATATGTATATTTATCATTGTTTCACAGTTTCACTATTTCTTCATGAACCCTATTTGACATTCATTTCTTAATTTTACTGAGTTGACGGCTCACCATATCGTCTGTAAATTTCAAATGTTAGTGGAGAAGTTAGGAGGTGAAGTCTATAACTTTTTAGTTATCCTCCTCCACCGAAAATGCTCTAGCTATTTATGACTAAGTATTTATAATTTTATTTGTAATAGTTCTAAAAGTCATAATTGTTATTGCTTTATCTTAGAAAACTCTGTAAATTATAAAAGAGTTTATGTATTGAAGTGATTTAAATGAATAAAACGAAGAGGAATTTTTTTTTAAATTCAGATTTGTTTGTATGAGTTAAAAGATTGGCCCACTATATAATTCCCTTAAGTCTTCGCATAGTTGAACATGATTGTATAAGTATGGATCCAAGTTATAGAAGGGTTTTACGAGTTTTCGGTGACCTTAAGCCTATCCATGTTCTATAACCGTCATGTCTCGATAAATCTAATAATGATGTGTTAGAGTGGCTCAGAGTAGAGCGAGATTTAGAGCAAAAGGGTTACCGAGGATGGGGCGTGACATGAAGTGAGCCTACCTTACAAAAAATAAAGCCCAAAAATAAAAAATAAATAGTAAAAGTGGGCTAGGGGGCCATTTGAGACCCAAAGGCCCCAAAGTGAGTCGTTTGGAGCCCAATGGCTCCTTAGGCCTGGTCTGGTGATTTTTCTAGTCTTCTCTGTAATTTAGGAGGTTCCCCAAATCTGTTTAGGTCTTATTTTCCTATTTTTACATTTTCCACATTTTTTATATATTTAAATGAATTTCAAAAAGTTTTATTGAATAACTCTTCACTAAGCAATTAATTTCTGAATAGCTCTCATCATCGTGGTATAAAGGGATCAAAATTCAATGCTTACATAGCTAATGAATGAACTAAATAAATTGGTAAGATTACAAAAAATGCAAAAATTTAGATTTCTTTTATTATTAGATTGAAAAAATAGTGAAATAAAAATTTCTAATCAAATGAAATCTTCTCGGAAAAAAGTTGATGGTAAGGGAGGTACAAGAGTGTTAACGTTAAAGTCATTTACAGGACGATGAAATTGCGAGTTTCTTGCTCTTATTATAATCTAAATTCTAATAGGAAAAAAAAAATCCTTTCCCTAAAAAAAACATAAAAGAAAAGAAGGAAAAACCCTAATAATAAGGGAATAATTGTAGTAATGTGGCATATTTTGTTTCAAGAGGATCTAATTCTATATGGGACAATTCTTGAAAAGAAAGATGGGTTTAAAAAATTCAAAGTGTAAAATCTTTGCCAACATTGTCAAAATTTGCGAACTAATCTATCTGAATTTTTTTTGTTCTTTTTGAAAGAGAGAAAGAAACCAAATGGAAATTAAAAGAGGAAGGGACCTATAGCATTAACTAGCTATGACATTCATATGTTAATTAGTTGGATAATACATTGATTTGTTTATCTATGACCTACACTTAGGGGCAGTTCAAAGTTTTGGAAGACTTAGACAAAGTCATAATTAAAATGAGATCTTCAAATTGAACAAATACAATATAAATAAATAAATTCAAATTAAACCATTTTCTTTATAAGAAATTTTTAATTTTATTAACATTAGAGGGAAAATCAAATCATGAACAAAGATTTCATGCTTTTAGAGAATCTAGATTTTAAGGAAAAAAATTTATGGATTTGTGCTACTATTTAGGAAAGGTCAAAGGTACAAATAGAACTCTCTTCTTTGAGCTGATATTCAAGTGAACCCTTAATATTTTTTTTAGTCACTTTAGATTTTTTATCTTTCCAAAATGACACATGTAAAACCCTCTCTCTATATGTCATTAAACATACATTAAAAAAGTCTGATGTGGTAGGTAGGTCTCATTACTTGTGTTTTATATTAATGTGAGGTCTCGCTCGAACGCCCCTCCCCTCACTCAGGAAAATTGATTTTTGCTTTAAGGAAAGGCGAGCGATTTTTAAGGGAGTTAAGATACGAGTTTCGGTGCTCACGATTGGAAGCATTAATTTATTTATTTTATTAACTTTGAATTTCACAAATATTTAATTTTCTCTAAATAATTTAAAAAATATTTATATAAAATAAAAATTAATACGTAGGTGTATAGATATTAATTTTTTATTTTTAACATCACTTAATAAAAATTTTAAATTATAGATGGAGGATTTTATATGTGTCATTTTGAAAAGGTTACGGGTTTAATGGAATAAAAAAAAATATTAAGGACTCACTTGAACGTTAGCTCAAAGAAGAAAGTTCTATTTATACCTTTGACCTTTAGGAAAAGCTAATAAAATTAATTACAATGTAATTATTGTTAATGTTAGTTTCTAAGTTATTACAGTTTTTTATTTTAAATTTTAATGTTTTAGACTAATTTTTAGAATATTTTTATTTTATAGGTTTTTTATAAAGTTATATTTCTAAAATTTTAGACTTTTATTTTTTCTAATTTATTTTATAAAAATACTTCTTATTTTCTATTAAGACAATTACCTTAATCATCAACCTCATTAAGTCTTTGGCCAAAAAAAAAAAAAAACCTCATTAAGCAGCCCTTGCCTACACACCAACATTAATAAATATAATTAATGGTGTTCTTGACTTTACATTATGAAGTGCTAGCTGTATAAGGCCTCTCCAATCCACGCCGTAATGGCGTGGATTGGAGGAAAATGGCGTTGGATTGGTCTTCAATCCAACACCACTTTTCACGCTAAATTTGTGTGAATTTTTGGTATGGTACTGTTTATCACATCATTTTTGGTGTGAAAAATAAATAAATAAATATATATATATATGAAATATTTTTTTGGTATTAAAAATAATATATGAGTTGGAGATAAATTTACTGTAATTATATCATTTTGATATTATAGATTAAAATGACCTAAAGTATTGTCATGTACTTAGAGGACTTAGTTTTGATAAAGCCAACTTTACCCTTTAATTTTGATTGACGGACTAGTAAGTTAGCTCAAAAATATTCCTTATAGAATAAAAAGAAAAAATATTATTGGAAAAGAAAAACTCACAAAACTTGATATGTAAACTAAAACACAAAATCATAATTATTTTTTATTTTGAAACATTTTACATTATTTATTATTGAATTCTTTTTTGAGCATTAAAGAGAGA
>CATKHJ011050200.1:0-21728 GCA_949750685.1 Vernicia montana
TTGGAAAATGAAAAATGAGAAAATTAGAAATGGAGAAGAAAATTAGAAAATGAAAATGGAAAATATTTTCCACCACTAAACAAGGTTTAAAAAATCTTTAAATCTATACTGTTACAACTGACAGTAGAAAGACTTTTACTAGTTTAAACCATTACTGTAAAAGCAGCTCAAAAAATATTGAGAGAAAGACAAGAGAGCCAAATAAAATTTATAAATTTACACTTCTTTACTCGAAATTTGACATGGCAATATATCACCATCAGGTATACAAAGTACAAACAATTGTTCTATACCTTATTCAACATCTTTGCCAAACCAAAAACAAGGCAAAAATACAAAGATTTATTGTAAATTCTTCACCAAAGGAAATGTATATAAATATAATGGTACAACATACAATATTAATCTATATGAAAAAGTAATTTCTATGAAATCTACTTTTGAAGTCATTTTGAAAGATGATACAATCTTGGCATCTTGACTCACCTCCATTTCTTCTCTCAAGGTATCACTTACCGACGACTGAGACCAAAGCAACACAACATATGGTTTTTCTGCTGACTCAATTTCTTCTTTTCCTGCAAACTATTTTCATGGATGCCATTCACCTCAATATTCATTTGTTTATCGTCTGCAAACCCATCTTCGGAAAAATGCAACACCTGGTTACTTTCACTAGGACTTGAAAGATGTTGTTCTGGTGATGCTGGTGCTATCTTGTTATGGTTGCCTTCTCTCGTGTAAGAATTTGATCCTGCACACCTGCTAAATAAGACGAAACATTAATCAAATTATATTATGAGAAAAACATTTTTCCATGACCTTTCTTCTAGGAAGGAGCAAGTGAAAGAAAATGCTTCAAGGCCTCATTCTTAAGCATTGCCACCATAAAAGCAATTCAACCATTCTCCTCTAAAAGGAAAAGAAAATTAAAAAGAGATGCAGTGAATATTCAATATAGTTAAGTAGGAGAGGAGAGTATGAATTTCTTTTCTTTTTCATTTCTAATTAAGAGAGGAGATGAGATATAATTTCTTACAAGAATGAAATCATAGGCTAAACAATGATATTAAAAAGAAAGCAAGTGGAGTACAAAATGAAAATGGAGGAAAAAAAACATTATGATTGAGATCTAAAATAATTGGGATCATGGAATTCTTATAATCAGAATCATTATCAGTACTATGATTATGACAGGATTATGTTAACAATAAGTACCTGAGATCACAATTGCTGGAGCTATTCCTGGATTCATGTGAAGTCCTCTCCACAATTTTTCCTTTTTCAGATATTTCAACAGAGACCTCAGTATCTGAAGATAATCCACCATCTTCTGCTGAAGTTAAATCCTTTTCTGCATCTTTTTGTAGATTTCGAGTCTCATTGCCAGTTAAGCCAGAGGAAAACCTGGCTAGACTATCAATTCCACATTCCCGGACCAATGAAATGGCCTTCTCCAGAGTTGCTAAAGCTCGTTCCACCTCAGGACTAAGAAGAACATTTGTTTTATAGTTCACAGGACTCGTATGTGCAACTGTATTTGTTAAGGGTTGACCCATACTTTTGTCACCGTTCTCTAAGTCTACACTATCACCACTCTCTTCTTCCTCAATTTCACCAAATGCTTTCCTATCTATAGTCTCTGCATTATTTTGCAAAATTTCAATTACACGGTCATTCCTATCCGTAGCCTGTGCAGCATCTGTTGCCTGTTCTGAGCCGTTAATTCCATCCTTCAATTGTCTCCTTTCTTCACTCTCATCTTCTTCAATCTCACAAAAACCTTTCTTGTCTACAACTTGTGCATTCTCTAGCCTAGATTCACTTGCACCCTCACCTCCATGAACACTCTGTTCCATATCTCCCAAGTTTTTCTGCACATCTTTCAGAGGATGCTCTTGTAGTGAAAGGCAAACATCACTCTCTATTTCTTTCCCTTCCATAGTAACATTTGGCTCATCAATGGAATAAAGAACCTCGTGTATTCGAGCATACATTGGATCCTCCAAAACTTTGCTGTAATCTTCATTGTAGCTGGACACTGAAGCCACTGCCTGTACTAGTTTAGAGATTGGATGTCAGTGAAAAAAGTTGAACAATGAACAGACATGTATATACATGAGAATGCAAGGATGGATCCCCATGCAAGAATCATCAGATGCAGAAACCTAATCAACCTATCAGGTGGAAACATCAGTAGATCCCAATACACCTTTAGTTTCATACTGTTACATTTATGTAGGACAAAAGGTAGAAAATCCAAGTCCCCATTACTCCCATTGCAACTTGAACATAAGACTGCCTCTAAAGGAGCTATTTTGGATGGTTCCAGTTTTACTAATACTGAGAAGATCCTTAAACCTTTAAAGGGCTGAATGAGTTGGTCCCACTAAGTTGCAGTGTCTTGTGCAAAAGAGTGATCTCAAAACAAATAAAGGAAGAGCATCAGATGGGAAAAGTAACCTTTTGATAGAGTCTGAAACCAATGCCAATAAGCTGCCTCGAGATAAAGTTTATAAGGAATGGAGGGACAAAGTCCAGCTTCAAATCCACAGTTGCGATAGTCCTACAAAATTTTACAGTGTTCAACGCTTTATAACAAAGAAGGTAAAAAAGAAATATCATAAATTATTGGCTGACAGATTCCCTCTTTCAACTTATTTACATTTTCCTTCTGATTAGCCAATCCTCTTCATTGAAGCATAAGACCAAACCACCACAAAGGAAAATGTCATAGCCTGATTTCATGTTAATGTTAAGAAGGTGAATTGCATAATCATTCCGGTCCTACCGCCAGATAACCACTCTACAGGCTATTCATATTAATCAAAATGGATGTGTACAGACGTAGATTAGCAACCTGTAGACCATTTAAATGTTCCTAATTCAAGATTTTTCTTACTCTGCACCTCCAATCAATTAGATTTACCATGGTACCAAAACCTCTTTATTGGACAGACTTCTGATTCAACTATGCATCAACTGAAAACCAATTCAGATTGGACTACAAAATTCAGACTTTCTTTTGGACACAGATTTGCAATACATGCAAATAATAAGCTTTTATGAAGACAAAATCTGTATCAAACTTCCAAGTAATGTTCTAAGGTAGATAATTCCAATAATGAACAGCGTAGTAATACATGGATTGCATTTAAGAAAATAAGAGCAGGGTTACTCCTCCAATCAGGTTACAACTAATTAACTTGGATTCTGAAACATCTGAAATGGAAACCAACAGTCTAAACAAAGGTATCCAATAAATGAATGCAAAGATTATATCTTGCTAGCAGCTACATAACAAGCTTCAAGGTTTTTTATTCAGGACTGTTACTTATTAACTGTCCAGTTTGTCGAGGTCATGCTGCATTCTCAGTGAACTCAGTCATCAAACGCATATTGAAAATAAAAGTTGCAAAAATGCAGTACTAGAACAGATCCTAAAATCCAGCAGTTATACAGCATCTTTTTCACTTCAAGTAATTCAGATTTGTTCATCATGCATTCATTATTGTTAATTACAAGCTATCAAACTATTCCGGGTTCATTTTCATCTGGTTATTAGCACAGAAAGGCTGCATAATTCACCTTGTATCTTGTTCATGGTCTTACTGATTGGATAATAGCTTTTGCTGAGGAATTTTCTGTCCTCAGTTTAGCACAGGAACATAAGTACTTGTTTTGAAAAGATTAAGGATGGATAAGAGCTAATACAATAAAGAAAGGAGAAAGGAACAAATACATCCATAAGAAGCCAAATATTGGACAAATTGAGGAGAAGCAGCTTCAGAGGGTTGCCATGTGCACCATAGACAGTTGATTACATCAGTAAAATGAATAACTCGAGTATAATATGGGTGAAAGGGTAAAAGGCAAACCAAAAATAACTTAGTTTGAAATCTAAACAAGATTTTGCTTTTAAATAACAACACTGACACTTTGGTTTGATGAAAGTGAGGGGAATTTAAGAGAAAATAATTGAAATTCAACTTCTTTCCTTTGTTTGGGTATAAAAGGAGGAATAAGAGAAAGTAAGCGAAGTTGGACTTTCCAATTTCCTTAAAAGGCCACTTTTTATTTCCTCCCAAAATGAGAGGAAACCAAGGGGAATGGGAGGAAGTAGTTTAAATTAAACTTTAATTTACTAATTTATCCCTCATATACTAGCAAGCAAAATGCATTTAATAAGGGTATAATAATAAATTAAAATTTAATTTCCTTCCTTTCAAATGAGTCATCCAAACAATAGAAGAGAATTTAATTTCACTTCTCTTCTTTTCTTTTCCTTTCCTTCATAAAATTTCTTTTTTTTTCGTTGCATCCTTTGATACCCAAACAAAGTGTGACAATATTGTATTAAACAAGACAGAATGGAAGAGGAAGATTAATAACAGTTGATGACCATAATTACACTAGGATTAAGATTTAGTCAAGTTAAGCATAGTAGAAGTTTATACCAAATTCTTTAAAAGTTCTCTTATGGAACTCAAGGTATTTGCATAGAAGTTGCACAGAAAGGGCATGATAGGACCAATAACAACAACTCACCGAAAGTAACTTCTTTCTGAGGTCACTTTTTGTATGGCAAAGCCTCCTACTACGTCAATCCTTACCACGTCCTTCACTTCAGGGATCCCATCCCTAGTAAATCCATGGGTATTTTTTTCAATCGTCTCCATGTCTGAGATCTGAAAGCAATCTTGTAATGAAGTTTTTCTTGTTTAGTTTTGATCTAAGATTAGCTGGATTTCCAAAAGAAAACGCTAGAAAAGATATTGAAAATGAAACAATAATGAATTTCACCAACTCATTAAGAAATAAGAAAGGCTAACCGTGTTTACAAGCACAACAACCAGACCATCTTTGAGGTATTCAAATAAGAAATAGTGAACTACTGCCTCTCTAGCTGATAGTGGCCATGCTGTCTTCACCCTTTCTTCCAAAATTTAAGGAAAAAAAATCAGCATTTTGAAGCTGTGGGATTCAAGCAAAGGAATACAAGTAGTGACTTTAAAAAACTGCTGCATTTTAAGCAGGACAAACCTCAGTAAAGATATGTGTTCACCAATTCGTACTTCTTGCAGACATTTGCAGCTGGTAATTTTAAAAGGTGGGAAACTAATCTGTGGCCACCTGGGAAAAATTAAACAACAAGATGCCATAAAATTACAGTGAGCTTCAGTCCAAGTAAAAGTTTTTGCAAAATATGAATCTTCATTTCAACCACATAATGCTTGATATTTTTGTGTATGTGATAAAGAACATCCCCCCCAAGAAACTTTAAAGGGAAAGAAAGTAAAAAATAAAGGCAGACAAAACAAAGGAAATCAAATAAACATTTGAGCATGAACACACACACACACACCCATCCTTCCTATTTTAAGGCTGGGAATGCCCATGAAGATTCTTGTTCTCATAGTCCTTAACCTTCTCATTGATGCACTCATTGTTAACCAATGGATGTAACAGTGCCATATCAGGAACAGCTTTATTTGGAGAAGTAAAAGAGAAAGATATGGTTAACAGAGGGGTGTGTGTGTGTGTGTGTACATACATATATATATATATATATATATATATATATATATATATATATAGGAGGATGGACTGACAACCAACAAGCTCTCATTTTCGTCCTCACAATCCATAGGTTTCAAACTTCTAAAGAGTGTAATCCTATCTAGCTCTGGTCCTCCTTAAGTATTGCTTTAATTTTGTAGGATTTGGAATTGAACCACAAAAGAAGCTATGCATCTGCAGTTCTATAACCCATCCATTCTTGAAGACATTTTTAGAACCATTACAGAAACCTCAAATGTATAACATACAACTTTAGATATGCAAAGAATAGAAGCTTATGATTAGTGTAGTAGACTCAATTCTCAAGTGGTATTATTTTCTTAGTGCTACAAATGCAGGATCAGACCCCAAAAGATAATAATCAGGGTAACACATAAATGGTACAGGATTGAAAACCCTATACTTTGTGCAATAAAAAAAAATAGAGAAAAGAAAAGAAAATTATATTTTCATCACATGCGGATGCTGCAACAAAATTTTAACCACAAAGAAAAGGATTAAACTAGCGACATATATAATATATCTTTGTTATTTCATGAATAATCTCCATGGACATGACACATTACAAAATGAAACCATACTCAAAGATGCACACTGTTCTTACCATTTCCTGTAGAGGCTTGCCTCCCAAGATATACATAAACCTGCAGTAAAATATGTTACTTACTAAATAAGTTTCTGATGTGTATAGCATCAGAGATCCTTAACACTTTTGCTTGTCATTGTATGATGAAGCTAAAAATTTTACATACATTTAGTTAAACTTACAGGTATCAAGAGGCCCATCTACAAAGCCTTCAACGAGTAATGTATGAAGGGGAGTACCATGAGGTCCTTGGCGATACATGACTCGGTACTCTTCATTGTCATCTTTTAACTGTTAACAGAAGCAAGCTTCAATAATATATATATTTAGTCATCAAACAGAAAGAAAAAAAAAATGAGAGCAAGGAAGAAGAACGAGAGGAAAGAAAGCAAGCGTGCAAGTTTCTGATTATATGACAATTATTAAGCATAGGAAGCCAGAGAGATTCTGAAATGTCAAAAGAGAAGTCCTTCACAGAAGGATTTTGAGAGTCTAAAACCTTGAAAAAAAAATTTACTCAGATGATTCTCATCATTCATGATTTGCTGGCTTTTTTATGTGAGAAGAGGTCCACTAGAAAGAGAGTAAACAGAAATATAATTAAAAAGGAAAAAGAATCGTTGCTTAATAGGGCATACTTTCCATTCATCATGTGATGTCTGAGCAGTTTTTGATGCCTCATGCTCACTAACAGAAGCACTCCTTAACATGTCAAGAAAATAGGATACTTCAGCAGTCTTTTTTTCTATTACATTTTTACGACATCCTGCAAACACAGAGGTAAGAAATGAGAATGCTTGATGAATGCAACTAATCTTCATAATTATTAGCTTACATCAGACTCTAACAAAAGCATCAGCCCAGATATTTGAAGGAGCAAACAATAAAGTTTGAGGAAATACTGAAATACTAACCTTCGTTCTCATTAGTTGAAGACTGGAGGAGTTGATTCCTGATAAGGGTTTTAAGTGCATCATCATTTGTCAGTTCAGGGGAAGCCAGTGTCCTGTCCAGCCTTTCTCTGTATTCTGAGATTTTCCCCATCTTTGCATCTCCAGCAAGGATAAAGATCCCTTTCAGAACTTTAGGGTGGTAAAATCAACTCATCCACTAGTTAATAATGATTTGCTATCATCACCTGAATTCAATATTAAAACAAAAATAATAATAATGTTAAGAACTTGTCATGTTAATAAAATACGCATGAGTTATAAGGTCTCTAAAAATCATTAGCATCAATAAGCAAATTGGAAGGAAAATTTATAGTGTGTTTATCATGCCCAACCAACCAAACTTTAGGTTCTTTTGATTCCTTATGCAAGCAATAAATGCATACTCAAAAATCAAGCTTCATTAAACACCATAAAAAGAAATATAATCCATAATAAGATAATGATTTTACCAGTCAAAACGGTTTCTCCTATCCTCTAGACTTCGAAAAGGATAAGGTTCTAAAAGATAAATTAACCAGCTAAATTAGGAAAGCCACTGCAATTCAGCGGTACTAACTTCTAAAAAAGATATACAGTATTAAACAACTTCAAAATTAAATACAAGTGTAATAAAATAAAATAAAAATTCTTCCATCAAAACTGCGCCTTACCAATCAAACTAAAAATTTCATAAGATCTCTCCAAAAAACAAGAAAAAAAAAATACTTCAAAAACTGAAACCAAGCTACATAATTTCCCAGCTGCACCCAGATGCAGAAACAATGAAATAAATCAAAATCCTACCTAAAAAATCACAATTGAAACTCCTTTAGCAAGAACCCAGTTGCCCTTTTTTAAACATCAGCACCTGAATTAAAAGCACTGATAAATTATCACAAACACCTTGAGTGCGGATCTCAAAATATGCCATGATTACAAGTCAGACAAAGGCACCTGATGCGTGACCACCCAGACGGGTAAAGAACAAGCACATGGACTCTTCTTGAACTTTGAAGAATTCAAGGTACAACAAATACAGCAGAATAATCACTTCAAGAAATCAAAATCTTTCCCAAAACAACAAAAATGTTTTTAGATTAAAAAAAAAAAACCCAATCTACTCATCTAAAATATAAAAATAACAATAATAATTGAAGTTGACGTTGTTTGGTGGAAGTTGTACTGATCTTTGGACAGTCTGTTAATGGTCCACGGTTGGGAACAAAAATTAAAACAACATAAATTCTACTTTTGTATTAATAATAGGGTCTTTGCCAAATAAATAATATTAATAATAGGATAGCAATATTAATACAGCGATTATTATAACTAGATTAATTCACTTTCTTAATTTATAGATTGATATAATAATCTTTTCATTAATTTTAAAATTTTTTTTTTAAGATATTATCATAAATTATATTTTTATTTTCCTAATATTTTCTATGCATAGAAATATTTTTTGCCTTTAAAGAAAAATTAAAAATTTTATTATTTTTAAAAAATTATCATAAGCATAAATATATTATATTTTTATTAAAATCCAACAAGAAAATTATCGCTTTACATTTAAATATTGATGGAATTTTTTTATTTTTTTTTTCTAGTTGGTCCTTATTTTTCTTTTCCCTTAATTTTTTATAACTTAAAATATTATTTTATAATATTATGAAAAATTAATAATTTATATGAAGGGAATTATTCATATTTTATTGGATCTTCAATCATATAAAAATATGAAATATCTTTTTTATTAGTGATTTGGATAAAATTATTAGTGTTATTATTTAATAAATTTATTGATCAATCATTAAAAAAATAAACTATAAATCAATCAATATATATGATTTTTTGTTTAATGGATTCCAATTGTACATACTTTTTTTAAAACCAAAATCAAGATAAAAATAATTTAAATAAATTTGATTCAATTTTAAGAATCAAATATTTCTATTTAAAAAAATCAAGTATTTCTTTATATAGAATTTAGTTTGATAAAAAGGTAAGAAATAATAGTCAATAATTTTATTTTAATAGACATAAAAGGATATTACTTTTGAATCTAATAAAAGAGTAACTATATCAATTTATAAATTAAAAAAATTAATTGCTCTTATCATGACAATTCTCGCTTTGACAATATCACAATTCTTATTAATAATAATAATATGATTTTCTTAAGTCACTAATTAAGCTTAGTTATTTTAAATATAATTTAATTATAAACTAATTATTTTAAATAAAAATAATTTAATTAATTTAAAAATAAATTAAATAAGAAAAAATAGAAATTTTAATAGTTTTATATTTAATTATAATCATTATTATGGCAAAATGTGCAAGTAATATGTGAAAATCTCAATTTTTTAATTATTAGATAGAAAAACTGATAATTAATTAATAATAATAAAAGATTGTAATAAATAAAAAATAAGAATTTTAAGGTTATTTCGTCTTTAATGAATTTATTATGCCAACTAGAAAAAATATGTATTTAAAAAATTAGAGACAAAAAGTATATTTTTTATTTTTGATATAAATTAAATTTTTTTAAATTATTATTAATTATTATACTTTGTAGTCAACCTGAACATATGAAAGATTTTTTAATGCAATATAATTAGGTTAAATTATTATTTCATCTTTAACTTATGACAATTTATCAATGAATCTCTATTTTTTTAGAAATACATTTTTAATGTTTAATTTCATTTATTAAATAGTTATTCCGTTCAAATTTTTATTATATTCTAGCATATTTTATTAATTAAAAATAAAAAAATATATTTATCCTCTACTTCACTTATACCATTCATTCTTATGACTTATGAGTATCAAACTCTACATCTAACAAATGGATTTGCACAAGTCTTATTTTCTCTAGCAAGACAAAGATTGCTGCCTTGCATATTAGGTAGAGATAGCAACGGAGCGGGTGGAAGCAAGGTATCATTTCCATCTCCATCTTCATCTTTTTTTAGGGGAAAATTTTTATTCTCATCTTCACATCACATATAAAGATAATTTAGTCTTCATCTTTGTCTTCGCGAGAATTTCCATTTCCTACTTGAATTTTTTTTTTTTTTTTGTCTTATCTCAATTTAATTTTATATACTTTTAGATACTGAAATATAATGTATAAAAATTAAAAAATTAGACTTTAATTAGGTTTAAACTCACAATATATATATAATTGGAGATATTTTGATTTTCAATATTACTTATATATTTTATTAATTTTTTTATACATTACTTTTATATATATATATATATATATATATATATATATATATATATATATATATATATATATATATATAGCTGAAAAATAAGAATAAATTTATTTAGAAAATGTTAACTGATTCAGATTTACAAAATATTAACCAAACAAAATTAAAATATAAATATGCCTAATACATTAAAAATGTTTTGTAATTTTGTTTAATAAAACAATAAAAAATTCAGCATACATAAAATCACGAGAGTATTTAAATAATTTTTTTTAAAGTTGTCATGATATGAGAGAATTATAAAAAGTTAATGATAAAATTAGAAATCCTAATACATGTGTTTATATATATATATATATATATAGGGTAACTAAATAATATATTTTTTATATTAGGAATAATTATGTAAATATAATATCGGGTCCTCAAGGAGTAGGGATGTGAATTTTCACGGGGTAGGGAATACACTCTCCGTTCCCGTCTTATTCCTGCTAACAAGAAAGATATATCCCTCGTCTCCATTCCATTAGGATAAAATTCAAAAATTCTCCACTCCGTTCGAGGCAAATACCAATATGAAATGGAGATTCTTCACCCTATTGTCAACCCTAAATTATTAGGGAGTGGAAAATCAAGGCCTGCAAGAAAGAAAGCCATCCCATCTCCATAATAAATATTTCTCCATTCAATTATCTCTCCTTATTTTTTGGCGAAAGTGGAGAAGGGGTAGCCAAAGAGGTGGAGGCCTGGAGCAGGGGTTGGCATTTTGGTGGCTGAGTTGAAGATTTTAGGGTTTCATTTGTTGGCTATTAAAAATTAAAAAACTGAAAATTTAGGAATTTTTTGTTATTAAAACTAAAAAAAACTATCTATTAAAACATTAATTATATATAAATTACTATTTCGTCTCTGACTTGTGTCTAAATTCATTAGTGAGTCCCTACTTTTTTATAAATGCATTAATAGATCTTTAATATTCAATTCTATCAACTAAATGATCCCTCTATCCAAATTTTTGACATATTCCATTAATTAAAAATGAAAAAGATAGACTTGCCCTTTGCTTCTCTTATACCATTAGAATTACATTTTTTTTAATTAAATTTCAATAATTTGCTAAAATTAATTTTTTAAAAAATTATATGTAAAAAAGAATATTTAAATAAATATTTTAATGTTAAGATTTAATTATATATATATATATATATATATATATAAAATATGTAGTTTAGTTGATAAAATATCTAATTATAATAAATATTTCAATTAAAGTATTTGTTAGAACATAGAACCTTTTATTTATTTATTTTTATTTTTTTTTGTCAAATGTTAGAACATAGAATCTAGAAGAGGACATTCTACCATATGATAATAAGTGGAGAGTTGATTACATGATTTTATATTTGAATCCAACTAGATGAATTGACAAAATATATGGTAATCTTATAAATGTTGGAGCTTATATAATATTGGGAGTGCCAACATCAAAAGACAATTGAAAGAAACTCACCATGAGGCAATAATTGAAATCAAACTAAACTCAGAATATACCAAAAATTGAAAGAGAAATTGAAATCTCAATTCCAATTATAATAGAACAGGGATAGGTATATGAATAATTTTCTTATTCTGATATCATCTTACAAATGTTGGATCTTATATAATATTAAAAGTGTCAACTTCAAAAGCTAGCTATTGAGATTGGAGAACCCAATTATATATAAGCTCATTTAACATTTTATATTTAATTCAGGTGGGATTTATATATTAACAGTTAACGAGAATAATTATTCTTTATTTTTATTTTATATGATATGGATTTACATATTTCACTTTTTTTTTACTATAATAAGAATTTTAAAAAAAAATCGTGAATTTATCATCATTTAAACTTAATTTTATATATTATAAGATAAATAAATTATCACTCTGAATATTAAAAATAAAATAATAAAAACACTTTTAAAGAAGCATAAACTCGATGTATTAATACACTCATTCGCGAAAATATAAAATTTACTTCTTATAAATTTATGTAAGTCCCATATATTTATGAGCGAAGCGTATATTATATCTTAGTACATCAAATTCACTCAATATTTTCCTAAAATTTAAAATGAGTTATTAGGTGCAATCTCTAGTTGGTGCATTTTTCACTTTTAGTTAGTTAGTTTGCATCAACAATTCAATGTAGAAGTTGAATTTAACCTACATATACACTAGGGATGTTTAGTAGTCATTGTCACTTAAATACTTGAAATAAAAACTTCTAGCACTTAATTCATATTTGCTTGATAACATTTTACATTCTATTTTTTGCATATTTTTTTTAAAAATGAATTTGATAATTTTATATTTTCAGCACTTCTTTTCTTTTTTTTAGTTGTTGCAAGTTGCAACAATACCTAACACATGGATATATCAGCATTGAGTCATTGACAGAGAACATTAGGTTGAAGACTTGAAGCTTTGAGTGGAGGTTTGAAAATTGGAGGTGGGGTTTGTCATGAAGGCAAAAGTTTAAAATAATTTCTTAATGGAAAGTGTTTATTTTATCAAGGTACTATAAAATATAAATATACCCTTAATATTTGGCTAAAAGTACAGATTAATATTTAATATTTTTCGAGACACAAATATGTCCCTCACATTACAAAAATGGACCAAAGTATCCCTTCTCTCTGTTACTTTTATTATATCTCTCTCCACACTTTTTTTTTTTATTTTTTTTTCCTTTATCTTTGTTTTTTTTTTAAATTTGTATTTTACATTTACCTACAAAATATTTATGTGTGTATATACATATAATTTGACTTTTTTCATTTATTTTGTATTTATAAGTTTATATAATGATAGTTGTAATTATTAATAAATTTTAATTATATTATTAGAATATAGGATAAAAATTTATAAATAATTAATTATGATATTGAATAAGTATACTCTAAAATTTTTTTAAAAAATATAATGACGTAAAAATAAATAAATCACGTAACTAGTTTTTATCAAAAGTTGTTTATAAATTTTTTTATTATTTTTCAAATAATTTTTTTAAAAATAAAACTAGTTATCTCATTAATTTATTTTCACATTATTATTATTTTAAAAAAAATTAGAATGTACTTATTCAATATCATAATTAATTATTTTTAAATTTTTATCATATATTATAATAATATAATTAAATTTTATTAATAATTACAGCTATCATTATATAAACTTATAAATAAAAAATAAATAGATAAATAAAAAATAAATGGAAAAGTCAAATTATATGTATATACTCACACATATTTTGTAGGTAAATGTAAAATACAAGTTAAAAAAAAAACAAAGATAAAGAAATGACAAAAAAGAAAAAATTTAAAAAAAAAAAGTATGGAGAGATAGAGATAATAGAGTTAATAGAGATAAGTGACACGTTGACTAATTTTTGTAATATTATGGACATATTCATATCTCGAAAAATATTAAGTATTGATCTGCATTTTTAACTAAACATTAAGAATATATTTGCACTTTGTCCCTTTTATCAATTATTCATGTACACAATAAAAGAATATGTATCATTGTGATGAACGTTTTAAAATAATTTCAATAATTATCATATTACGGATATATATGTCAAAATGTTGTTTTTTTAATATAAAATTGATTTGAAATTTTCTTTATTTAACTTAATGATATTATAATGGATTAAAGCTCCAATTAATCCCTTACTTTTCTATATGTATTTGATCAAACCTAAAATAAATTAATCTTTGACATTTTAATATTGATCCAATTAAACACAAAATTAATTTTATGGTCAAATTAGTCCATGAATTTTTATTTTTTGAGTCAATTGATACAATTTTTTGTAAAAAAATAGAATTTTATATTTTTAAAAAATAAAAAAAAAATTAATAAAAAAGAAAGCACAAAACCCATCAATCTTAAAAATATAAAATAATTATTATCTTTAAAATTAGAAAACTCAAATAAATAAATATGAATGCTTATGATTTGAAAAAATTGAGAAAAATCATAAATTTTTGCTTAATTATATCCTTTATAAGTTTTTTGTATTGTTTTTTACACAAAGTGATTGACATCTTGGTGGCCAACTGGCCATGAATGATAAAGTGTTAAAAGTTTAAGTGACATGCATTATGGACAAACTAAATCAGTTCGGATAGTAAAAAACAAAATAATTTTTATTTTATTTTATTTAAAATTGTAATTTAAATACGAATAACTCCATAAAAAAAAAAAAAAAGAAAAGAAAAATCAACAACTTATTGTTGTCCTATTAACTCTTGCCGACTTCTATTAAAATTGAGGATTTCAATCTTAGGTATCATAATTAGGTCTAAATATGAATCAAATCAAATCATGAATAATATATTTGAATGGATAAAAAAAATTAATTATTATTTATTTTTAAGATTATACAAAATTCATCTAAAAAAAAAGTTATACAAAATTCATGAAGTAATTTATTTTTAAAATTAAATTAATTAATTAATTTGAGATGAATTAGCCCTAATTCAATTATATAAAAGTCCTTAAACCTCCTTTTTCCACACCTTAAAACCCTAAATCCCAAATCAATGAATTCCTCTCCCATTTGTTTCTTCTGCACTTATTTGTTAAAAAAACTTATAAAAAAAAGGGGGCAAAAATAATATTATGTCAAATTTAGATCAATGGCCTCTTTAAAACATATACTCATACCCATATATAAAAAATTAAACAGCGTATTAATTAATATTATTAATAATAGAATTTTTCAAAATTAGAAGTTTTTATTTTTTTTGCCAACTATTCAAAATTAGAAGGTGGTTTAAAATCGTTTAAAGTGAAAGTAAATTTTAAAATTAAGATTAAATTGAGTTGTCTTGAGTTTATTAATAGAATTTCTCAAAACCAAGAATTACATTGCACAAAATTGAATATTAAGCAAAAAAATTCCTCAAAGCAACTCTTCTAATCTGCGTATCTTCTAATCGATTAACCAAATTCTTAATTAACTCCATAATCGAATTCTTAAATTGCAAAAGCTCATTGATCTCCATTCCTTCAATTGATTCTATTGGTTCTTCCCACCAGTTAAACCCATCTTCTCTGCTAATTTCTTCACCACAACTACTCTCTGTATCGCTTTCACACAAAGAATTATCATAGAAAAAGCGATCAATTACAGTTTCTGGAGATGGGTTTCCAAAAGCATAAGCTCTTCCATAAGGAGAAAAGGTAATAACAGCAACAGCAACATCACCGCCGGCGCCAACAGTGGAGAGCTCAACGGCTTTCTTGAAAAGACCTTTGCGACGCTTAGTGAATGTGGTCTTGAGGTGTTGTTTGTTCTGTATTTTCTTGATTTCTATTTTCTTGCGTCCTGTTCCTTGTTTTCTTGCCATAGAAATTAATAAAATTAAATTCAAGAATTGCAAAAGATTGAAGAGATTGAGTTCTTGGCTATGATTTATCTGAAATCTGAAAATATTAGGAAATTTATATTTCTGAAAGTGACTAATTCCGACAAGGAAAGGAAACTGGAAAATTACCGTTGAACATTTTCGAAGTCTCACATGTCTTGGTTGTCAAATCCGGTCCGATCCGGTCGGTTCAACCGGAAACCGGTCTACAGGCCAGACCGGATGACCCAGAAAACCCGCTATAGATCAAAACCGGTAAAAATCGGGTGACCTGACCCGGATATAACGGGTTTGGTTGCCTTTTTTTTTTTCCAATTAAAACAAAGTAAAAACGGTGCCGTTTTATATAAAACCTAATCTAAAACATTCTCACTCTCCGTCTCTTTGCCGCTTTCTCTGCCTTCAATCTTCAACACCCACTGCGCCATTTTCCTGTGATCTTATAGAGTTATAGTTTTTGGGAAGCAATTCTTTGGGTAAGTCCAAGCTTATATACTGTTTCTTCTTCTTCTTTTTATTCTTTGTGAATATATATGAAATGATCGAGGGATGAGATTCTCTTTCATTTTCTGGCAAAGACCCTATAGTTATAGGGTCAAGAATCGCACCTAAGGAATGCTAGCTAACAGAGACTTTTGTTGCCACATTCTTAAAAATTTTACAAAATAATTTTTAAATTAATTATATGGGCTGTCCAAAGGCCAAACACGAGCACTGAAATTCTCCTCTTTGTTTCGGTCAATATGGGTAATGAAGGTTGGATGGATTATATTGTTTTCGAGTTGGTATTTCTTGATTTTACTTATGTTTTTTGTTGGATATTTGACTGTTGAATGAGTGCTTTATACTTCAGTCAACAAGTAGAATACAAATCATAAAATTAGGACATTTTGTGTATTTAGTTGCACTTTTTATGAATATTAAAAGGATAAAATTTCATTTTACAGTTAGTATATTTGAGTTCTGAACTTGAAAGAAAGCATTTGACTTTGGTTAGTTTGAATTTGATAGATGGGAAACTTGATGCTGATAGTATTTTTCACATTGGTTGCCAAAGAAAGAATAATAGTTGGTAATGATTGGGACGTGTAGCTTTTCTTCTCAGTTTCTACATATATTTTTTAATCTGTTGTTAAGATAATTCATGCTCGTTTAGTCTATATATAGCTGCTAATTATAATTAATTAGTATACATTTTTGTTTGTTTTGATTTTGATTGAAATTTAAATTCGCAATCTTATAATTTTAGAGACAATTCTAATATCATTACTTAAAAACTCATTGCTCATTAATTAGAAATATTTTAAGTACCTACAAATTGCATATATTTAACATTATAAATAATAAAAATATGATATTATTTTAAATTCCAATTCAATTCTGGTTGAACTTTTGACCCGTGACTCTCTTCCTTCATCGGTTCAAAGGTTGGGCTGGGTCTAAAAACCATCATCAAAACGCATAGTATTTTAACAAAACTGGATATATGCCCACAGCCATGCCCTTTTATCAAAGTTCGACCCAACTGGGTCAATGCGAATAGCTCCAAATCCAAACTCGATTTAACTAACCGGGTCAATTCGAAAGCAGACCTGATTTAAGGCTTTTACCTTTGGCGGAGCAGGTTCAAGCACCCACTCTCTGTAGCTGCCTTGACATTTTTCTTCCAATTAGGTAAGAATCTCTATGTCTTTTTCTATCAGCTTAACTCTGTTTCTCAGGAAAACTAAGGAAAATGTAACAGAATATAAGGAAATAAATACGAAAAACCTTGAGTAATTTGCTTGTTCGACTTGGGGAAAAATAACTGATTTGAGTGTTTTAATTGATTTAAAATTGGCTTAAAGAATTTTTTTTTTTCAATTTTATTGATGTAGATTGGGGTTTGTTTTACTTTTCATTTCAAATGTTAGGGTTTAGGGTTTATGATCAGACATTAAATTTACAATTAATTTTTGATTACCAAAACCTACTGTTTGTCTGATTTTAAGTTTTTCTTTTCTTTGATGGTGTAGTTATTTTAAAAGCCATGGTCGGCTGGCAGAGACATTTGCAGTCCTTACTTCGCCAGGTTGGGAACACCGCTATTGCAAACTTCTCTTCTTCTTCTTCTTCTTCTTCTGCCTGTGTGGAGTCTTCATCTCTTTTACCTGGTTAGCTCGTCTCGAAACCTCTCATTAGACTCTTGTGTAAATTGTTGGTGTATATGCTCTGGGTTTGATGCTTTCTTGCAAAAATAATAGATTTGCATTTTTCAATCTGCTGTGGCCAATTTTTACTCAAAATTGCTAATCTTGATTGTCATTTCAGCCAAATTACCATATTTACAGAGATTATGGAAATCACCTTCTGCCAATATTGCAAGACCTTTCTATCAGTATTTGCAACAGTCGGTAATGTCATCTCCATTTGCAACATTGGATCTTTTCTGCTGTAGAATTTCATCTTTTGTTCATTACATTTCCATAATATTGTCTTTCATGGTTGTAGGGCATCTCCAGTTCAAGGAAATTACTAGCAGATTCTTCTGAGGAAACACCAATTCGTTCTCCATTGACTCCTGCATTAACTCCATTAAGCAGTGGAAAAACTAATGAACAGAAGGCAGTATCTAAACCATCACAAGTTCAAGCAGTACTAAAGGGCATAAAACAGGTGTGAGATGATACATATCATTTGTGTGGAGTCCCCTTTACTGCTTATATTCTGAATGATTGTTCCTACATAATAAACAAATTATTAATAATTATAATACTAACACAAAAGTTACAAAAAAATACAATGAAGTAGATGAAGTGTCTTTCATGCGTTATCCATAAACTACTGGAATTCATCGATACGTAGTAGAAAGCTCCATTTCTTCATACTTCAAGTTCTGTGAACTTCTGTTGTTACTGCTGATAAAAATCATTGTGTTGTACTGTTGTTACTGATTATGCATTTGAAGAAAGCTCATGATCTCAATATTTGGGGTGTTTGTAACTTTTATGCCTCATATACAAACATGGATTCGTTAGACACAAAAGAAAGTGAATTGTCTAAGCATTGCAGTTATTCAAATCATTGATTTGAGCTGTGTGATCTGAATGAGTCAAGCAGATGGTCTAAACTTTACATCCTAGTACAGGTACTGTATTGGATAAAGTGCAGTTCAGACACATGGAAATGAATGGGACCTATCTGGTTGCTCTATTACTTTGAATGAGACTATTGTCAATTTGTCATGGCCATTTAATAAGCTTATAATTTCTAATAGTCCAAAATGGTGAACTTCGGTTTCTTTGCTGAAAACCTGCAACTGAAGGTTGACCTTGGTGGTTGGCTGGTTGCACTGGCAACCAAGTTCATGCAGTTAAGTTAGCGGTTGAGTCATATCCCTCAATGTATCAACTTTGTACATGTTTCATATTTGTTATGTTTTTTTTTTTTAATATGATTGAATGTATCTCTCAAAGTGCTTTTGCTAATTCATATATAAATATTTTTCCATAAAATTGTGCATATTCGTAAAGGGATGCACAAAACAAGTAGACACTATAAAAGCAATAACCAAGGAAAAAATTTGTACCATCTGCTAGTTACTATAGTTCAACTGAAGACATGGACAGATTTTCTTTTAATCAACCAATATAAATGCATTCCTAAAGTGCTGGTTCAACTGTGGATAGATTTTCTTTTTTGATCAACCAATATAAATGCATTCCTAAAATGCTGCTTCAATGGAGATGCTTTTATTCTATTTAAAAGTGAAGTGCATTGTAAGACTAGTACAGTAAACATTCAGCCAGTCTGCACCATAATTGATAGATTAATTTTAGCTTGATGGTTTCAGAGTCCTAAGAAGATCAACTTGGTTGCTGCATTAGTTCGTGGCATGCGTGTTGAAGATGCATTGTTGCAGTTGCAAGTGACAATAAAGCGAGCATCAAAAACTGTCTACCAGGTATGCTACCATTCTACAGCTTGTTATTTTTTATGAGTAGCAAGATGTGTTGATAGAGTTCTTTTTCCTAGTTTCCCTGGGAAGGAGCAATATGAAAGAAAGAAGGGGGAACCGAGCATTTTCAGGGATAAGAACTGGCTTTTAACAGACAACAACCTTAGTGAGTCTGGGTTTAAGACTAGTCTTTTAGGATCTGGATGAAATTATCTATTAATTGAAAAAAAAAGTGCTAACTCTTAGGGAAGGTAGGAAAGGGGAAGAAAGATGTGCTTTTTGAAACAAAGTCAGAGGTGTTCTTTCTCTCTCTATGTCTGTTTAGTTAAATATTTTGCAAATAGCTTGCAATCATATTTGATGATTAAGCATGTTCATTATTAAAATTATGTTAATT
The DNA here is from genome assembly GCA_949750685.1 of Vernicia montana. Classification (NCBI taxonomy): domain Eukaryota; kingdom Viridiplantae; phylum Streptophyta; class Magnoliopsida; order Malpighiales; family Euphorbiaceae; genus Vernicia; species Vernicia montana. Next base: position 20,083 of record CATKHJ011050200.1, read on the forward strand.
TTTCTTATGTCTGAGTTGCAAATACTGTTTCAGGAATCAGTGTATACTTCTTGAGTTTTCATGTCTTATCTTGAATTCATGGGAAGAAAGCATTTAGCTTATGGCTGTTCTAATATTTGCCTGGATATAGAGAAGAAAAGGGCATGTTTGGTACACTCTAAAATTGGGAATAGAATCCTATTCCAAGAATAGGATTCCATTTTTTGCTTTGATACACAAATAATTAATTTTTTTTTTTTTTTTACATTTGAATAATTCTAATGACTAATTTTTATTGACATGATATATATTTTTAAGTATAATTATTAATCTAATTAATAAATTTTATTTAATTATTTAAAAGATGAACTTGGAAAAATATATCTTAGGTTTGGGAATCTCATTCCACTTGAATTCCGATTCCAAGGTGTATCAAACAAGCCCCAAAATTTTTGCCTTTTGCAGGTTATTCATTCAGCTCGAGCAAATGCAACTCATAATCATGGGTTGGATCCAGAGCGTCTCCTTGTTGGTAAGTGATGGAAGTGAACTTGCTGCCTGACCTTAATTAGAAGTCGACTTACCCAATTTTCCTCTTTTCTATAGCTGAGGCATTTGTTGGAAAGGGTTTTTTTAAGAAGAGAGTTTCTTACCATTCAAAGGGGAGAGCTGGAGTTAAAGTGAGACCAGAGTGTCGACTGACAGTAGTAGTGAGGGAGACAACCCCTGAAGAGGAGGCCAAGATTGCCAGGCTAAGAGTGCACAATTTCCGCAAGCTCAGTAAGCGGGAAAGGCGGCTCGTGCCACACAAACTTATTGAGACCACTCCAATTTGGAACCGCAAAGGCAAAGCTGTTGATCGTGAACCGAGTGGTGTGGCTGCATGAGATGCCCTTCCTTTTGATGTTTCACAATGTAATAGAAAGTTTTGTAGTATTAAATCTCCATTCCATGCTTTTGCTCTTTAGTAGAGATTGACAGTCTCGTAGAATTGCATATGATGCCAGGTTGCTTGAAAGCGACCAACCTTGTTTTCATCTCAGAGAATGGCTGCATGCAGCCTCAAATTGTTCAATGTCCATTATATTTATCATTGTAACATCTGGATTTTAGTATTATTTTTTTTTATTCAGAATAAGAAAATCCTTTTCTTTTTTTTATTAACCTATCAAGTATCAAGTAGGGCCAATGGCATGCAGTACACACACTTGTCTAGATGTCGAATGAATTCATAATTTCATATAGTTAATGCTGCACAATATTCCTTTCTGGGATGAAGTTGAATTTCAAATTCCATGTATTTAGACCTTAAAATTCAGAGCAAAATGTATTTAAAGTGATATTATTTCTTAAAAGAAACCAAAATTTTCACATTGTGGTTGACATAATAAACACAGAACCAGCTTTGCCAGTTTTATCATTGTAGTTTATAATGAGAAAACAGAACATTAGGCTTTCAGATTCTCGGAAAAGAATTAAATTTGCAGTCAATGAGCATAAATCCGAGTATTTGGTGCTCTTATCCTACATGCAGTGTGAAACAAATTTACATCTTGTTTAAAGATGAAGAGAACAGGAAAACAAAATCCCAACAGTTCTACAGGTTTTCAAACTAAAAAGACCCTAGAGTGTTTGAAGAACCACTTAATCATAAGTAGCACCCAACA
>CATKHJ011050333.1:0-14963 GCA_949750685.1 Vernicia montana
GTTTTCTACTTAATTTTTAAATAGTAATTAATATTAAAATAATGATATTTAATCTCATAATAAACATTATAAAAATTAATTATTTTATAAAACATTATTTTTATTATATAAAAATTAGACATTACAATTAATATAAAATACCATAAAACTTCACATTTAATATATAAAAAACATTATAGTTAATATAAAATACCACAAAAATATTACATTTAATATATAAAAATATTTTACAAAATTGAACAATAAGCATTATATCTAATTAAAAAAAAATTGCACACACAATTAAAAGTACATATTGATCGACCTTAATTCTCATAATTAGTATATTCTTCTCACATATCTTGAAGGAACCAAAAATGATCTCCCGGATTATTAAATCAATGCTTTAGATTATATATATATAATTTTTTTTCTGGGTTGTATTTTTTAAGCTTTATGTCAATTTTTTTTTTCTTTTTTTATCTCTATGTTGTATTTTTTTAAAATTTATGTCAATGTTTTTTTTTTTTGTATTTTTTTAAGCTTTATATCAATTTTTTTTTTACTCTATGATGTATTTTTAATTTAACTATTATGAAATTTTAATGTTTGAATGTGTTTTTTAAGAAATTATTTAATTAATTTTTGTTTTATATATTTTACATTTTATTGTTAAAATACATAAATAAAAATTTAAATTTAAAACAATTTAAATTTAAATTCTAACATATTGTAAATTTAAGTCCAAAAATTTTAATATATATATATATATATATATATATATATATATATATTGCATAAGTTATCCCTTTAATATGTAATAAAATTTATTTTAAAAAAAAAAAAGCTATTGCATTTCAACACCAAATTTAGCGTTGCACTATAACTGACTTTAAATTTGGTGTGGAATTTAAAGTTAGATTGAAGGTATTTAGTGTATTTTTATACCAAATTTGATGTCTTGAAGTTGTTCTTACCCTTCCCTGCCTCTCAAAAACCCATTTTCCCTACACTCCAATTTGGGGTGTAGAGGAGGATAAGCTAATTTTGGACCATTTTATCCTTGTTTTATATTTCACTATATAAAAATCCTTCCTCCTCCTCCTCCTCATTATTATTATTATTATTATCGAAATATATTATAAAATATATTACACTTTTTATTTATGATAATTAAATTTTATATTGTAAGATATATTAGATTTTTTTATTTTAAAAAATAAAAAAATAATATTATATTATAAAAATTTTAGTCATCCCAAAATAAAATTTTCATTCACCCATATAATAAGTTCAAATTAAAATGCTCTAATTTTTCTTAAATATATATGTATTTATTTTTATATTATTTGTAAGTTATAAAGATATTTTTGTATTTTTATTACTTACCCTTTCATTAATTACCATTTTTCATCCACTCTTTTTCTAAATGAGAAGAAAGTTAATATTTAGCCTTTTCCTTTCTTTTCTCTCCTTGCCCTTCATTATTGTTCCATTAATTACCTATTGTACCACCCATCCAAACAGAGTGTAAGGGTCCAAGTAGAGGTTTGATTATTTTTACATGACTGATCAAATTGACAATTGTGTGTGAAAAGGTATATGCAGCACCTAGGTGCGCGTGTTGGGTCACTTTAGCTTGAAAGTGACCAATTTTAACATTAAAGCTATCTGACATACACATTATTCATTTTAAGCCGAAGGCTTTTCTGCATTTGGTTAAGATGCCTCTGTTCTCTGTCAATATTGCTACGTAATTGCTTTGTATTTATGCATCATTGTGGGACATGAAAATTGCAATACTATTATACATTAAAATAATATTATTAATTTTGAATGGAAATTAATGTATATGCAGCAAAAAGTGATATCCATGACAAAGCCTATCACAGAGGAAGCCATGACCAATCTCTACTGTAGTAACTCCCCAAAGAGTGTAGCCATAGCAGACTTGGGATGTTCTTCAGGACCAAACACTTTATTTGTAGTTTCTGAACTGATCAAAGTAGTGGACAAGATCTGTGGAAAGCTAGGCCAACAATCACCAGAATATCAAATTTTCTTGAATGATTTACCAGGAAATGATTTTAACAACATTTTCAGGTCCTTGCCAGGTTTCCAAGAAAAATTGAAAAAACAAATGGGAACTAGCACAGCAGGCCAATGTTTTTTCACTGGAGTTCCTGGTTCTTTCTATGGCAGGCTTTTTCCTAGCAAAAGCCTCCATTTTGTCCATTCTTCTTATAGCCTCCAGTGGCTGTCTCAGGTTACCATTCTTCTTTTTCTTATTATTTTTCTTCTTTAAATTTCTTTTTCGGTTTCAAAAGAAAAATACATTCTAACACAATTGTCAGTTTGGTCTCATTTATGACTAGAAAGTCACCAACTCTTTATTACCAATATACTCATTGTTTTGCGCGGTATATAGATGTTAATACTTTTTTTACAATTACATGTAATTTTTCTATTGAACCTGATTTATGCATTAGGTGAAACTTAGTCTTTCCTTAAAAAATAATACAATTTAGGTTAATAGTTTAAAATTAAAATTGAAATATTAAAAACTGAAAATTTTTAATTAGCTGGTAATGTTTGATCCTCATGTGCTGGTATTGTATTTTGTTTTTCCTCATAGGTTCCTGAAGGGTTGGAGGGTAACAAGGGGAACATTTATATGGCTAGCGGCAGTCCCCCAAGCGTGCTAAAGGCTTATTATAACCAATTTCAAACCGATTTTTCAATGTTCTTGAAATGTCGTTCGGTGGAATTGGTAGCAGGTGGTCGTATGGTTTTAACATTTTTGGGGAGGAGAAGCCAAGATCCTTCTAGCAAGGAGTGTTGCTATATCTGGGAGCTTTTAGCTATGGCTCTTAACGAAATGGTGTTAGAGGTAAATAAAATTACTAATATATACACAAGTACTGGAAAATCGGCTGAGCAAATAGCTAAATAGTTAATTGCCTATCTTATAATACAGGATGATAGGAATGAATTAAAATTCTCAAAATTTATTTTCATAAATAATTTTTGAAGTACTAAAAAAAATATATAAACATGTATCTACAATTTTGACTTGTAGTACTAGCTAGAGTCACCCTTGAAATTGAACATGTCTATATATCAATAAATCTTTGTATTGAAAATGGGTTTTTGTTAATAATGCAGGGGATCATTGAGGAAGAGAAATTTGACTCCTTCAACATTCCTCAGTATACACCATCCCCATTTGAAGTGAAGTCCGAAATTGTAAAGGAAGGATCTTTCACTGTGGATCGCTTGGAGGTTTCTGAAGTTAATTGGGATGCTTATAACAATGAATTTAACCTTTCTGATTCATTTAATGATGGTGGATATAATGTTGCAAAGTGCATGAGAGCCGTGGCTGAGCCTTTGCTTATCGGACACTTCGGCTTTGGAGAAGCCATTATCGATGAAATTTTTGTAAGGTATAAGGCAATTGTTGCCTATCGCATGGCAAAAGAGAGGACTGAATTTGTCAATGTCACTGTAGCTATGACTAGGGGATGACTCCTTGGCCAAAAATAAAAGAGGGGATGACTAATATATCAACTCTTTATAATTAGTTACAACCAATTACCTAAGCTTAATTAGCTAGTCATTTGCAATGTCGTGCTGTCTTTATTTTCTTTTCTTTTGGATGAAAGTAATAATAGTATAGGCTGTTACGTAATGTAAAAATAATTATTCAAGAAATTGGATGTATTTCAATTATGTGGTATGTTCATTGTTTAACGTTATTCCAAGAAACAGACTAGTCTCTCTTGATTGTTCGATGAATTTATTGGGATATATATATATATATATATATATATAGCCGTGAACCCTCGCATTGTGTGAGTGTTAGTTTAATTATTTTTTTAATTATTTATATTGAATAAATAATTTAAGAATTTTTTATAAGTTTTCTATATATATTAATTTATATAATTAATTTTAAAATTAATGATAAATGAATTTTTTATTTAAAAATAAATTTTTTTTCTTTGATTCTTGAATATTTTATATTTTTATTTAAGTATTAATCAACGTGACTATCATGATGTATAAGATTTTGATTGATTAGGTTGGTTTCAATTTTATTTTCAATATAATTATTTTTTATTTAAATTTATCCATATAATAATAAAATAAATAATAAGATTTATCGTTTTGTATATATTTTAAATTATATATTCAACAAATGAAACTATGAGTAATTTGAAATAAGCATTCAAGATTTCTAAATGCTACTTCTCATGAGATATATATTTCTTTTTAATTATATGTATCTAAATTAAGCAGTACAATAATATTTTAAATAAAATTTTTAACATATTTTATAACATGGGAGAAGATAAAATTTTACAATCAAATATTTTATAACTGTTGACTTTTAAGCCATTTTGGCTTAATTCCAAATCCTACATCATAAAGATATGGGAAATGGGAAAATTTATTTGGTTATAAAAGAAAACTTCCCTTTTCTTTGTAAATCATCCCAAATAATTAGTTTTCTCCTATTTCTAAAACTTTAATTGTATTTTTTCTCTTCTTTCTTTTGTAATATTTTTTTACTATAATGAAATATTATTTTGGTAGTATCCGAGGACGTAGGCATAATTGGCCGAATCTCGTTAAAATTCTGGTATTCTTTTTATTATCTATTTAATAACTATTGTCGGGTATAGTTGTAGTGAATTATTGTGCTATTAAATTATTTATCTTGGTAAAATTCTGGCTAAGGAAAGACTTGGCACTTAAGAGTCTCATTCGTGACCCACCTCTATTTCCTGGAAATTTACCTTGTGGTGATTTATTAGTACAATCATTCTCACTCTATTCATTTATACAATAGTTTCAAGGTGAATTTGTTATTATTGGTGGAAGTAAAAAATCTGAATTCCACAACAATTGGTATTAGAGCTCTTGGTTATCTTAGTATGTTCTGTGGTTGCAGTTTAGACTGATCTTCCACATCAGAAAAGATTTTCTTGGGCTAATTGGCATTCCGCATCGACAGCTATTAAATAGAATTTGTAGTAGAAATATCAGACGGCACAAAAGGTTCAACATCATCAATTTTAGCAAGAACTACTGTGACAAATGCTATATTTGCAGTGGAGATTTTTTATGGCACCAAACATTTCAGTATGTGGCAAAGTGAGGTTCTAGATGCTCTTTTTCAGCAAGGTCTAGACATTGCCATTGAAGAAAAGAAACTAGATGATGTTGAGGAGAAAGAATAGAAGACCATCAATCGTGTGGCATGTGGTACAATTCGCTCGTATCTTTCTAGAGAGCAGAAGTATGCATTCTCCAAGGAAACTTCTGTAAGTAAATTGTGAAAGACACTGGAGGAGAATTATTTGAAGAAAAGCAGTCAAAATAAGTTGCATATGAAAAAAAGACTGTTTCGCTTCACTTATGTTCCGGGTACCACGATGAATGAGCACATCACAAATTTTAATCAGCTAGTAGCTGATTTAGTGAATTTGGATGTGGCTTTTGAAGATGAAGATTTAGCATTGATGTTGTTGGGATCTCTTTCTGAGGAGTTTGAGTTTCTTGAAACTACTCTACTTCACGGGAAGACTGAAGTGTCTCTCAGTGAAATTACTGCTGCCCTGTATAGTTATGAGCTCAGAAAATGAGACAATAAAGAAAGTACTAGTGGTGCAACAGAAGCAATGGTAATGAGAGGACGCTCTCAGAATCAGAATAATGGAAGGAGAGGGAGATCGAAGTCCAGACCAAAGAAAGATGAATGTGCCTTTTGCCGGGAAAAAGGGCACTGGAAGAAGGATTGTCCTAAGATGAAAGATAAAGGCAAGCCTGATAAAGGGAAAAATGCCTCAGATTCGAATGTAGTTGAGTATAATGATGAAGACTCAGACCTTTCACTTGTTGTCAAGACATCCATAAGCTATTCTAGTACATGGCTATTAGATTCTGGATGTAGCCATCACATGTGTCCCCATTGGGACTGGTTTTTTGATTTTAAAGAACTAGAAGGTGGAGTTGTTTACACGGCTAATAACAACCCATGTACAACAAATGGGATTGGTTCCATTCGGCTAAGAAATTATGATGGATCAATCAGGGTGTTGACAGATGTTCGTTATATGCCAAGTTTGACAAAGAATCTCATTTATGTGGGAGTCCTAGAATCAAAGGGCTTTGTTCGTAACTGCAGCAAATGGAATAATGAAAGTCATCTCTAGTGCACTTGTGGTGATGAAAGGAATTCGAAAGAATAATAATTTGTATTACTATCAGGGTAATACAATTATTGGAACAGCAGCAACAGTTTCTATTGATGATCGGGAGTTAGAAGCAATCAGGTTATGACATATGCGCTTAGGACATGCTGAAGAAAAATCCTTGAAACTTCTGATAGATCAAGGATTGTTGAAAGGAGTACAGACTTGCAAATTAGATTTTTGTGAGCATTGCATCAAAGGGAAGCAAACAAGGGTGAAATTTGGTACAGCAATCCATGATACCGAGGGTATTTTGGATTATGTTTACTCAAATGTATGGGGGCCTTCCAAGACAACTTCATTGGGAGGAAAACACTATTATGTTACCTTTGTTGATGATTTTTCCCGGAGAGTATGGATATATACGATGAAGACGAAGAATGAAGTGTTGGGAATTTTCCTTAAATGGAAAAAGATGGTGGAGACTCAAACAAGCAGAAAGATAAAGTGTCTCTGTACAGACAATGGTGGAGAGTACAAAAATGACCCATTCATGAAAGTCTGTGAAGATGAAGGTATTGTCAGACACTTTACCGTCAGAAATACACCGCAACAGAATGGGGTGGCAAAGCGTATGCACTGGACATTACTGGAGTAGGTTCGGTGCATGTTGTCTTATGCTGAGTTAGGCAGAGAATTTTGGGCTGAGGCTGTAGTATATGTTTGTCACCTCATCAATCGTCTACCATCAACTGCTATTAGTGGTAAAACGCCATTAGAGAAATGGTATGGAAAATCTGCTACAGATTATGATTCCTTACATGTGTTTGGTTCCATTGCATATTACCATATTAAGGAGTCAAAATTGGATCCAAGAGCAAAGAAGACAATCTTTGTGGGGATCACCTCTAGTGTGAAAGGCTATCGCCTTTGGTGTCAAGAGACGAATAAGATAATTTTTAATAGGGATGTTACCTTCAATGAGTCTACCATGTTGGAGAAGGTAACTAGTCAGCAGTCTGATGGTACTCCATAACAAGTGGAGAGTACTCCAAAACAGGTGGAGTTTGAAAGAAGAATTGACCCAGCAGAGAAAGATGTATCTGGTGGAGATACTCCTTTGGTAGATGAGGAGTCAGATAAATAAGACACTCCTACAGTAGATGAGGAGTTTGAAGAAGAAGAGGTTCCAACCCAAGAACCTACACAGCAATACTTACCAATCGCATTGAGGAAGCCACAACGTAAAATTCAAAAGCCTGCTCGCTTTGTTGATATGGTGGCTTATGCATCACCAATTGAAGATGATGGAATTCCAATCACTTTTCGTGAAGCAGTTCAGAGTTTTGAAAAGGAAAAGTGGAGGAATGCCATGAATGAAGAAATGCAGTTCCTTAAAAAGAATCATACATGGAAACTAGCTAGTCTTCCGAAGGGAAAGAAGGCAATTGGGTGCAAATGGGTATATGCAAAGAAAGATGAATTTCCTAACAAGAATAATGTCCGCTACAAAGCAAGATTGGTGGCTAAGGGGTACGCTCAAACGGAGGGAATTGATTATAATGAAGTATTTCTCCAGTTGTAAAACATTCCTCCATTAAAATTTTGTTGGCTTTGGTAGCACAGTTGAATTTGGATCTAGTCTAATTGGATGTAAAAACTACATTTTTACATGGAGATTTGGAAGAAAAAATCTATATGACTCAGCTAGAAGGGTTCAAGGTTGCTGGAAATGAAAAATTAGTGTGTAAACTTCGAAAATATTTGTATGGATTGAAGCAATCTCCAAGGCAGTGGTGCAAACAATTTGACAAGTTTATGTTGGGGAAGAAGTACACAAGAAGCAAATACGATCATTGTGTGTATTTGCGTAAGCTACAAGATGAATCCTACATTTATCTTCTCCTTTATATTGATGATATGTTGATAGCTTCCAAGAGTCAGGTAGAAATTGAGAAATTGAAGACTTAATTGAACAGGGAGCTTGAGATAAAGGATCTAGGTGAAGCAAAGAAAATTCTCGGCATGGAGATAACTAGAGATAGGAAATTGGGAAGGCTTTGTTTGTCTCAAAAGGAATATTTGAGAAAGGTACTAAAGCGTTTAGGCATGAATGAGAAGTCAAAACCAGTTAGTACTCCGCTTGCTCCTCATTTCAAGCAAGGACAAAGCACATCGATGTTCGATATTATTTTGTACGGGAAATTCTGGAAGAAGGTGGAGTCATAATCCAGAAAATTCGAACAACCGAGAATCCTGCTGATATGATGACAAAAGTGGTGATTGCGGTCAAGTTTCAACATTGTTTGGACTTGATCAATATTGTTAAAAATTGATATTTGAGATTTGCAGACACTACTGAAAATTGAATTTGTGAAAGTTTAAAAAAAATTTTGGTTGAGATTTGGAATTCGCCAAGGTGGAGATTTGTTGACTTTTAAGCCATTTTGGCTTAATTCCAAATCCCACATCGTAAAGATGTAGGAAATGGGAAGCTTTCTTTGGTTATAAAAGAAAGCTTTCATTTCCTTTGTAAATCATCCCAAACAATTAGCCTTATCCTATTTCTAAGACTTTAATTGTATTTTTTCTCTTCTTTCTTTTGTAATATTTCTTTATTATAGTGAAATATTATTTTGGTAGTGTCCGAGGACGTAGGAATAATTAGCTGAACCTCGTTAAAATTCTGATATTCTTTTTATTATCTATTTAATAGCTATTGTCGGGTATAGTTGTAGTGAATTATTGTGCTATTAAATTACTTGTCTTGGTAAAATTCTAACTAAGGAAAGACTTGGTACTTAAGAGTGTCATTCGTGACCCACCTCTTTTTTCTGGGAATTTACCTTGTGGTGATTTATTAGTATAATCGTTCTTACTCTATTTACCTGTGCAATAGTTTTAAGGTGAATTTGTTATTATTAGTGGAAGTGAAAAACTCGAATTCCACAACAATAACATGGGAGAAGATATATAATATTTCTATGTCCATTCTACAATTTTATAATATTTGTTTTTTATGAGAACTTGCAATTTTTTTCCGACAAATCTAGTCCAGTCGATATTTGTTATCTTTTGAAAATTATTTGTCATGTTCTTTTTATGTCCTTATACCCTACTGGTATTGTAGACTCTAATAATTATAAAACCTTGGCCATCCATAAAATTTTAGAGATATCAATCAAGTTTGGACTTTCTACTTCTATTATTCTTGTTGAATGTGACTCGAGTAATACGATATCATGGGTCTTCAATAAATTTAATAGGGCTTGGAAACATTAGAGGATTGCCATCTGCAGTGAAGAAAATGTCATGAGCAGTGAATTATTATGTTTGCATGATGATAAAGCAGCGAAAAACAAATTTCACTAAGAACTACCTGGCAATTACAAAATAATGCTGTGTCACAAAGAATTTGTAAAGATGTTATTTGGAACTAAGAAAGGACACAAGTCTTATCTCTCTCTTCTCCAAGAATTGGTAAAAAATTTATATTCTTTTTTCTTTTCTTTTTTAAGCAAGAGTGAATTACAGTATAACTGCTTATGCCTATATCATTCTTTCTTATATTCTGTAACCTGAAATTCCCAGCAAGTTGTCTAATAATTAATCTTCTTTTCTGTTGCATTTGGTTTTAACTGTACTACTAAAATTATTTCACATGAGTTGGGTTGATCCCTACAAAGCTGGCCAACTATCACTGGAGACCATGACATTAGAACTTCACATTAGTGATCGTAGCAAAGTATTGATTCTTACACTGACAATCATGTTTCTTGCAGACTATTACTTTTTCATAAATTGCGGTGGCGCACAAACATCCTTTGAGGGGTACCCGTACGATGAAGATACTAATGAAACCAAGTTTTATAAGAGGCTTTCAATCACTTTGGTATCGGCAGACAAAGAAGTAAATAAACACTCTAGAATTTCTATCCTTTATTAAAAATTTACTCTCAAGTTAATGTTATATTCTTTCAAGCAAGGAAGCTAAGGGAGGTCCAACTCTAGCTATGACAAATTGACAATACTTGCTATTTTACCTTATGAGATTGATAAATCAACAGCAATGACAGCCTACATAAGCAAAACAGAGGATATCTCAGTTTTGATTCAATAGCGACCAAAACAAAGCTCCCTATCAAATCTAATTACTAACCATCAGCAAACACATACAAGGTGATAGAAATTGAATTGAAATGGTAGAAGTGACTTGAATTGAGTATAAGTTAAGCCCATAAATGAATCGGGTTTAATGAGTTTGGATCAACCATTACTAAAAGGTTAGAACTAATCAATTAGGTAGTCAAGTCCAAACCATTATATACTCATGTGTTTATAGTGTATTTTTTCAATGTGAGATTGATTCTTAACACTCTCTTTTAACAGACAACTGAGTTTTAAATTTTCAGTTGACCACTTGAAATTGAATTCCTCCTCTTGAAATGGGCCAAACCTGCTATTCTATGATAGAAATTGAATTGAAAGGGTAGAGGTGATTTGAATTGAGTATAGGTTAAGTTCACAAATAAATCGGGTTTAATGAGTTTGGATTAACCATTACTAAAAGATTAGAACTAACCAATTAAATAGTCAAGTCCAAATCATTATATACCCATATATTTATAGTGTATTTTTTGAATATGGGATTGATTCTTAAGAGCAATGAGTACAAGTCCTTGTGATTCCCAATTAAACAGATTCATTACAACCAATTCTTATGAAAAGCAATCTTCTTGCTATAGCTTGCCTTATCAATTTGACATTTCATGATTAAATTTCCTCACATTCATCCAAACAAAATACATATAATAAAACATAATCCACTATAATTATACCCAGACTACTACTATACTATACAAGAGTCTCCAATTACAAATAATGCTTCCCTAGCAGGAAAAAGTTAATTGGTCCTTGAGACATTCTCATCATATTGGGAAGCAAGGAAAAAATATGCCTCCCTAAATCTTGAACCGCCTCATGCTACTACGCCTATCCTATAACCATTTGGACCACATGGAACACTAAAAGTTGTATAATATTTCTGATATTAATTCTGCCTTTTCACTAATTCACTGAAATTAGCTCATGTGATGTTTAAACAGGATTAATAAATATAATGTGGCTACGGTATTAAGCAATTCATGAACTATTTTTTTTTTCCAAAAAAAGAAAAATTGAACACATTAAGATATCAATTTCAGCAGAGTAATAAAGCCTTTTTTTTTTTTTTTTTTTTTTAACAATTTTTATGAAACGATTTCACAAATTCAGTGAATGAGAAAATAGAGAATAATGAATACCTAAGCTGATTGTGAAATCTCAACTACATAAAGAAAATCATATAGTTAGGGTTATAAGAAAAGGTACCTTTGTTTGTATGTTTTTTCTTTGCTGGGGATTTTAAGCGGTTTGATGATTTTAAGCGTTTTGAGAATTTGCGAGAGAAGGAGAATTCGATAACCAATTCTCAAACTCAAATCAAAACTGAAAAACCAATTCTCAAATTAATTTGTTACCAGCAAATAAAGAACAATTTTTAGCACTCAAAATAAGAATTAAAGAGAAAATTGAGAATTTTCATTCTTTCTTTGATTATAAAATTCCATATCCTCACTCAGGCCATGGCCATCAGTCGATAGTGAACCGCGGTAAAGGAATCGCGACAGAGAAAAAGGATAAAGAAGAGTTGCTGCTGCTGTAAAATTGAGAGACTAATATGATTTATTTTGGAAAATAAATAAAACTAAAACTGAGATTTTAAATTTAAAAATAAAAAGAAAAAAAAAACTAAAATGGAGTTTTTGAATAATGTTGACGTGGCTTTATAATAATTCAATTTTAAGTTTATTTTTAAAATATAATATATTTTAAGTGATAAATTTTTATCTTAATAATTTATTAACTCATGATTTATATATATATATATATATATATATATATATATATATATATATTAGCATTTAATTTTTTTATTATTAAAAGATGTATATATATATATTATATTTTTACCACTATTATTTATCAGGGAAAGTGTAAAAAATATCATTAAAATGGTCTTTTTACTAAACTTTTTTATTTTCTCTTCATACATATTTGAACTCTCAATTTTGCACCCTTAAAATATTTCTGCAACTTGACACTTATTAATTTTCGTGCGCAGCGCCCCTTCGAAAAAATAAATTTTCATGCATAATATTACAAGGAGATTGACACTTTTCCGATCCCGATTGGACTTTCTGTACCAGACAACACCTTTTTAAAATTGACCAGATTTTCTCCATAACTGACTGCCAATATGTCCGATAATTAATTTTGAATCTACCGCCACTGACCAGTAATTTTTCAGATTTCAGAATATCCAGAACACTAATCCGAAATCCCCAGAAACTGACCCGAAAAGCCTCAAAAATTGAATCGGAGCTCGAAACTCGAGACGGCTCGTGGACGTCCGTGAGCCATGCTCGCGTGTCTGCGATACGCCTAGCGGCGTCCGCCAAGCGCGAAAACGGACGCGCCACCAGATCAGCGGACGCTGCCGGTCATCTGGCGCGTCCACACTGAAACGCGTCAGTGCTGGCACGTCTGCTGAGCTGTCTGGCGCATCCGTCGGCTGTCTGACACGTCCGCCAGATGCTCTGGCGGACGCCACCAGATTTCTTCGCAAAGGTGCTGAATCCCACGCGAGTCCGCCAGGAAGTTTCACGGCTGTTCACCTTTTTTCGAAATTTTGATTTTACGCCTCATTTTTTCTGCTTTCCAAATCATTTTTGGTCTTTTTTCACCCCCATCTGCTCCTATAAATACCCCTTCCATTTCTCATTTTCTACACACCTCAAGCACTTGTTGATTTGCTATCCATTTGCTTTCTCTCTCTCTCTCTAATTAGTTTTCTCACTCATCAATTAATTAATTAATTAAAAATTAATTTTAATTAGTTAATTAATTAATTAAAAATTAATTTTAATTAATTAATTAAAAATTAATTTAATTAATTAATTTTTCGATTAGTTTTAATCTCAATTAGTTAATTAATTAAAAATCAATTTTAATTAATTAATTAATTCTTTTTAATTAATCTCCACCCACTTTAAATTAGTTAATTAATTAAAAATTAATTTTAATTAATTAATTAATTTTCCAATTAGTGTTCACCCAACTTAATTAGTTAATCTTTTTAATTAATCATTTTAATTAATTAATCTTTTTAGTTAATTAAAATTGGGTAATTAAGCAACTCAATCTCCTTTTCAAAAAACCAATATCGAAACGGAATTCCGCTCCGGCAAAACCACTCTCCCACTACTCAAACCCACAAAGAAAGTATAATCTCTTACCCTCGCTCAAAATCAAACCAAACCAATGAAATCTGACCGATTTTTAAACCCTCTTCCACCTCATAGTGGAATGAACTGCGTGGGTTTTGATCCCCATTCAATGGAGTACGTAGGCAAGCTTGGAATCTAAATCCAAGTCTCAAATCCAAATCTCAATCAATCCCCTTCCTCTTTTATTTTTAAATGTCAATCCATTGTAAATGTAAATTTAAATTAGTGTAATTAGTTAATTATTTTTGGAGTTAAGGAGCGATCTGTGGTTCTCCTAGAATCCATAAGGACTAGAGAGAACACTCTCCTTAACTTGTGAATGCTTTTAAATACTTGCCCTTTATTTTCTCACGCGCTCATAATTATGCCATGCTCATGCATTATAAATCGTCATAATACTTATCATCCGTGAAATCATTTTTCAAAAGTCAAATTAAATTTAAAAGTCAAATTGAGATTATTTTAACCAAAAATCTTGTCCCCAAACTCAATCTGGTTCGTGGACTAATAATTTTATCCTTTGGTAAATTAATCTAAGATTAATAAATTGGAGTCAAAAATGGATTTTTTCTTAATTTTTCCATAAGAATAAATTAGGGTGGCGACTCCCGAATCCTTTTCAAAAAATCAAAAATCAGTTTTCCAATGCGATAGCCGCTTCCAATCGTGAGTACCGAAACTCATACCTTAACCTTCCTTAAGGCATTCCCGAGCGAGAGGAGGGGTGTTCAGGTGAGGCCTCACAATTGGTGACTCCGCTGGGGAATAGTTGCCACCCTTTTTAATAAAAAGAAAGCAAAAATAAGAAGATTACTATTTGGTTAGGAATTTTTCCAAGATAATCTTTATTTGGCATTTAAATTTAATACGACTTTCATGCATCACTTTGCATAATAAAGGCTCATTGTCTAACTCTAGATTTAGAAAAACTTTTGGATGGCGAGTAGCATTGGCTCGACAACTCTTTTTGAGTATGTTGGGAGATAGCGAAAGCATTTCACCCTACGATAAATCCCCGATCATTTTGGTGGTATAACAAAGCAATCCGTACTGTTGGATCCACGCGAATCTCTTTGACTCACATGTGGTTAGGTATATCGATGCTCTAGTGGGATGAGAACCCTTAAACTAAGCTACCCTTCACCATTGTGCATATAGTTCCCTTAGCCTCTGACCTTAGTGTGAGGCCTTGCCCGAACGCCCCTCCCCTCGCTCGTGGGAAAAATTGCCTTAAGGAAAGGCGAGAGCGATTTTTAAGGGAGGTTGAGGAACGGGTTTCGGTGCTCACGATTGGAAGCGGCTATCGCCTCGGAATATTGATTTTTGATTTTGAAAAGGATTCGGGAGTCGCCACCCTAATTTATTTTTAATGGGAAAATTAAGGAAAAAACCCAATTTGACTCCAATTTTTATTAATCTTTTGATTAATTTACCCAAGGATAAAATCACTAATCTT